>WSTJ01000028.1:0-58726 GCA_019623705.1 Ceratobasidium sp. 428
GAAGAATGGACCCTCTCGCTGGATCGGTCATCCGCTCAGCCGCCGGCTCAACAGGCCGACAACCCATTGCCTGCGGTGTATAAACAAGCGATAGCCCTCTTTCGGAGTCTTTTCGCGCTGTTGAGGTATCTTCCTTCGTGGAGGTTGCATCGTGGGCTCGGTGCGGGTGCGCCGATGCAGATTACCGTCGGTCCGTCGTTGGGCGTGGATCCATTAGACGAAGATATACTCGGATTTGGTGAGCTTATTCCAAATCTAAATTTACATTAAACTCATATTAGTGACTATGATGTAACAGAACATAGACTAGTTCCAGACGACCCAGGCCCATCCATATTCCCGTTCCCACTGATCTCAACCCCACTCGGTTCGATCACTCTGAGGGCACGATACCGCCCAAACGCCCGATTCCGACTCGACCCGCTCGAGAACTTGTGGAGTTCAGCTCTCGCGAGCGCTCCACCGAGTCCAGGTGCCCAAGCTCTCGTTCCACGACAACAAGGACCGGGGCCGTCTAATTCGACTTCGCCTGCGTCGCCCTCTCCGCCTACTCCAGCGCGCGCACCTATCACGGACTTTGATTCGCCCGCGTTTACGCCTACGCTTCTTGCAAATAGACAGAGACAGAGTCTTACGGGCTCTGGGTCCCCTCTTCGACCCGCTTCACGGACGGGCGCGGCGGGGACGAGTACGACTCCGACCGTTCCAGGCGCGGGGTTACCTCCGATAAGGCCGCGCACGGTTTCACAGCTGTCGTCTGGTGGGGAGTTGGGCTCGCCTCGAAGGCCTGTATTGGGCATGGCCGGCGAGCCTGGATCCCCTAGGCGGACAGTATACGATATATCGTTGTCACCCCGGTCTCCGCCTAGTCCTCGACTTGGAACGGAACAGTATGGAGGAGAAGGTGGAGGTGGATCAGGATTGACCAGGACACGCCTGTTGAGCACCGGCGGGCGAACCAGTGGATCAAGTACCCCATTCGGGGCAACAAGTGGAACAGGACTTGTCCTGGGCAACACGATTCGAGAAGGACCTGGAGGAGATATACCACCTTCCCCACGCCGTACGTCCTCGAGTATCAACCCGTTCAAAGGCCCGACGATCGCTTCCTCTCCTGCGCGGATTTCGCCGCTCGGGCTGGGAATGGGTACTGGCTCGCCGAGGACGACCCCAGGGCTGGGTCTCGGGACGAGTCCTCGATCTGCGCTTGGCGTTGGAGGTGAAGCACCAGGGAGGAGAAGTCTAGAGGGCGGAGAGGGAGGAGCGCAACCGCAGCCGATTGTAAGGCGGTATGAAGGATCGTTTGGACATCGTGCGATGAGGAGTCAGGGCAGTTTGGGCAGTGGGAGTGCTGGGACTGGGACGGGTGTTCCGACTAGTTTGGGCGCTGGTGCTAGTGCTGGAGGGGGTCCTGGAAGTTCTGGGACAGGCGTTCCTGGGAGTTTGGGTGCTGGAATTGGAGGTGCGGGAGGTGGCGTGGGGAGTGTGGGCGCTGTTAGTACGGGAAGTGGTGGTGGGCAGGGGCCGAGTAGGTTGGCGACTATTGAGGTGAGTATTATGCTCCTGGTTGGGTACCGAGTACTCATTTTACGTCTTATCTCTTTCTTTTGCGCCTCGTTTACCTTGCGACCAAACAGAGCCAATCATACGCCAGCCAACTCGACGACGACGAATCAATCGGCGAATTCCTCGCTCTAATCGACAAGCGACCTCAACTAGGTCTAGACGTCACCGGCTCCACCTCCGCGACCGAACGTCGCGCAAGTGGAAGTCTACTCCGTCGACCACCGCTCAGCGCACTCGGGACCGAGGGTATGGGAACTCAACAATTCCCTCTTTCGTCCCCTATCCAAGAACGTCGAGCGCTAGGTTCACCCATCCAAGACCGGCTACCTCTCGACTCTCCTATCCAAGGCCGACTCACGTTCGACTCTCCAGCCCCAGCACGAATCCCACTACCATCAACAGGCGAACCCGAACCATCCCGAGCGGAACGGTTTCCTCCGTCCAGCCTCCCAGCGCGGTATTCGGCTCTTCCCCCAGTTTCACCAGACGTACCACGGCCGTTGCCTCCGCCTTTACAAAGTATCCCTCCCTCGCCGGCCGAGAGTGCGTTTGCGTGGCGTCCGAGGGACCGGAGTACGTCGAGGGAACGCGGTAGTGGGATGCGTGGGTACTCGCGAGAACGCGGTGCGAGGCCGTTTGGCGATGCTGTGCTTGCGCCTCTCCCCGAACAGGCTCTGGGCGATCGGGTGAGGGCTATGTCATTAGCTGAACGACCTTCCTCTGCGCTGAGGGAACGACACGAACGGGAACGAACGACGTCGTTTGCGCGGAGGATGTTGACGAATCGGGACGAAGTCGAAGCGGCCGTACAGCTCATGACTGCATCGTTTGCGGCGTCGTACGCGCCTCCCTCCTCGCCTGGTGCGCAGCTGGGCGAGTCGAGCGGGCGGAACGATGAGATTGTCGGGAGGCTGGAGCTTGGCGGGAGCGGGAGTGTGGGCGGACGGAGTGCGGGGAGTTTGCGGCCCGGGAGGGATACGGATACGTGGAGGGAGGCTGGCGGGTGGGATCAACGCGCGGGCGGGTGGCGGTAGACCCGTATGAATATATTTTTGTTCTTGTTTTTCTTGTTTTCTTTTCTTTTCTTTTCTTTTCTTTCGGCTGCAACTGGTACGACCCTCTTAACGTTAACGAACGAACGACCAAACGAACAAACGCAACGTGTGCTTATAAACAAAACATGTATTTCTATTAATCCTCCATTTGTTTATTTATCCCCACCGCTCAACCCCCCTTTTTTTATGTTTTTTTGCTTCGCCTTTCGTTGACCTTGTCAGGAAAGACTTTAGTTTTCTCCTGTTCTCGGTTCGCTTAGATGTGGTGTTGTTGTATATTGTGTTTGAGCGAAACGCTGGCATGGCTTGGTTGTGGAATGTTTGTGTACAGCTTTGCTTTTTTTTTTTTGTTTAGTTGTATATAGAATAATTCGGAAGGGTTTATTTATTGAGGGTTTTAGGGTTGAATCGTGTGGATTAGTGGGACTAGGGAGGTCTAAAGGTCAATAAGTCGCGCCTGAGTTGAGCGTTGGTGGGTCTAGAGAACCATAACCGATAGCCACCTGAAACCTCATAGCCACAATGTTAGCTAGGCTTAGACGCCCGGCTCCTCCACCTCCTGATTGCGTAATCAGAGGGCTGACTCGCTGAGTACCAGTTTCTGCTTGAACTCCACGTCTGTCACGACCTCGTCTCTGGTATAGGCCATTTGTCTCAGCTTGAGCTCCTAGTATTGACCTTGATAGCTATCTGCTCTTGCGTATTCTTATATCATTTTCAAGCAGCTGGTGCACCCATAAATCCCTGTTTGCTGACGTTCTAGTGCGCTCTCCTAGGCTTTTGAACAGTCAATCGCTAGCATACTCTTGTATTACCGACGGATCTCTCGTCGCTAGCTGAAGTCATTTTTCCCGCATCTTTGGCACTCTTAACCTTGAGTCTTCATTGTCTTTTTCAGAGCGATGATCTGTTGACTCGTTAGGATCTTGCCCACCCTATCCAGTTCACTCCATTGAGTCTGCACCCAAAGTCTTAGATACATGCGTACCTACATCACCCCCTCGCTCTCTCGCTTTCTCTTTTGATATTATTTTCGATTTGGCTTGCGCTCTGCCGCCAACCAAACTGAGAAATGAGCCTAAGATATGACTCACAAACTGAAGATAAAGTGTATTGAAAAACTTTTAATCTGGCTCTAGACTAAGATTGAACTCGTAAAACAGTCTCAATTAGCACGAGCGAAGATGTCCTGAGACTTCGACAAGAAAGGCTTGGATTGAGTAGACAGGATAGGGGTATGAGTGTCTAGCACGGCCGAACAGCGTGAATGAGTAACGAGGGCTCTTTCTTATCTAAATCAACCTAATACTGTATGGCTTCTAGCTTACTACCTAAGGACAACTTTCAAAGATAGACAGATACGATATAGTATACGATGTAGTCATCTCATAAACGAGTGCATGTTGTTGGCGTAATAGCTCGTAATACTCGCTTTCTGCGTATAATTTACCATGCGAGGACTCGGAATGATACTCCGCCACGTTTCTGGGCTACCCCATCCACTCAACTGATTGGTTATACTGAGCATGATAACATCACCTTCGGTATCATCTCAATGGCCTGTTATTTCAAATTTACCCAGAGGCTATATCAAGCTTCCCAGCAAAAAATCTTTGTACACGGCCAGGCCAAGGGGATTTCAAGTCATTGCCATACGAGTGTCTAATAAAGAATCTTTAAGAGCAAATGAAGACAGACCTAGAATAAGATCACTACAACAAGCCCATCAAGTGAACAGCAGGGTGCCCAGCGTGACTAACAACTAGCAACTGGTTAATAAGTGGCAGACGCTCTATCTAATCCATTGCGAGTTCGATCTCGTATGGTTACTATAGGTCCAGGCTTAGATTTACGAGGGACTAAGCGGAATAGGTTCATTCACGAACCAGACCGCGTTGTTGGTGTAAAGGTCTAGACACGGAGGAAATAAATCCCTTACAAAATCTGCTCCCCGTATATAATTACAACTCGGAGACTTGGAATCATGCTCCGCCAGGTTTCTGGCTTGCTCCATTCACCAAGCCACTCTGTTACGTTCTGTGTAGGGTCGCCTTTAGTACCCGCTTTGAAGCGTACGATTTTCGCCCGATTGAAGCGCACGATTCTGAACTCTTCTAGCGCTTGAAAATTAGACAGACCACCAGGAGCAAAACTAATAAATGATTCATCCTTTAAATTTGAAAAATTAATGCTGCACTACTGAAGCTTTGTGGCATTACATACTTCAGTACGGTCGACCACGGTCCATATCCTAAGTGATTTTGCGAATTCACCGGGAGAGATTCGCAAAAAACGGCCCCAGAGCGTAATTTGAGCCCTAGTCTCGTAGAAAGTAATTGATTCAAGTGGGGCTGAGTCCAAGACTCGCACTAAGTTATCGACGGTGAAGTTAACTCCGGGCTCAATTATAGTGATGGTTGATACCGGTCGTATCTGTGAAAAGATCACCAGCTCGTCTACCGATCCGCTTAGAGCGTTGAGATTGGGGAGGATCTCCCGAGGAACGGAGTTGACGAATCTGTTAGAGTAGCCTCCTGCAGGGAATTCAAGCGTTCTGATTGAGCTTTGTTTTTGCAAGAAAGACCAGAACGCTCCAGACTCGGAACGTGGACAAGCTAGCCGACGTAGAGAGAAGTTTGGGTTTAACCCCTTGAACCAAAAGCTCATAGTTAGGTGGTCAACGTTAACAATAATCAATTCGACTAGATTAGGCAGACGACAGAGAATATCTCGTAGAGTGGACGCCGCGTTTCGACCTATATAACTACCATCAGTGCGATAGTTTTCTTCATTCCCTATCCATAGAGACTGAACCAGGTGACCAGGACATCGCGTGGTCGCTGATAATGCTTGACAGAAGGCAACAACTGTCGTAGGATGAAAAAGTCCAACACAGTGATAGAGGTGTGGCATACTGAGCTCGTGCGTACGCCTATTGACGAGACATAGAGCTACAAGTGCCGTATTGAATCCCCGCAAATGCCTGAAAATATGGTACAAAACGTCTGGTGGTAGCATGTGGTTGTTGATGCTTCCGCGCCCAGGGGGTCGGTTGTTGGGTCATGTTGTGATGACGTGATACCGGATGAACAGCCACCATCTCCGCTACCAGCAACTACTGTCAATACCTTGGAAAATTTTGCAGGAGTTCCGAGCACAAATTTTACGCATATATCTTAAAATTAAATCTATGGCTGAAAATGTCTCAGCAGCCCTCAGTTCTAGACTTTGTCGCTGGTGAACTCCAACATTCTACATGTATAGTCTACAGCTTAAACTGTAAAGTGTATCAACAAACGTAAATATTTTTCCAGTTTGAGCCAATAGCTGCGCCCTCGAACTGAAAATCGATAGACCCCCGAGAATGCAACACTGCCACGTTTTGTGGCCATTTGAGAGCCGTTCTCAGGTCTTCTGGGACCCACAGCAGCAAGGATGAGTCCTGGGCAATCACCCACCCATCCTGGTTTACTGTCCAGTCATCCACGGGATCGATACCACCGGGCAGCGAAACTTGGAGCCTCCAGACGCGGATTGCACCATCCGAAGAGCCAGAGGCGAAGAGCTCACCATCGGGGGAGTATGCTACCGATGTGATCGACTCGGTGTGTGCCCGGAACGGACCTGCTAGAACGCTCCCCGTCTTTGCATCCCAGATGCGAACCGTGCAGTCTCTGGAGCCGGATAAAATACAGCTACCGTCGGGCGAGTACGCGACTGAAGTGACCGCATCAGTATGTCCCCGGAAGGGTTCACCCATTGCAAGTCCGTATTGTGCATCCCAAACCCGGATGGTACCATCTTCGGAGCCAGAGATGATTCGAGTACTATCGGATGAAAACGCTAGCGAAAGCACAGGCATTCGATGTCCCTTGAGTGGCCAAGCAGTTGCCTGCCCAGTCTGTGCGTCCCATATGTTTATAGCTCCGTCATCCGACCCAGACGCAATACGGTTGTTATCAGGCGAGTATGCGACCGAATACACCGGATCAGTATGTCCCACAAGCGGGTCACCCAATGCATGCCCGGCTTTTACGTCCCAAACGCGGACGGTACTACCCAAAGAGCTGGCAGAGACAATGCGTCTGCCGTCGGCTGAGAATGCAACGGAGTTTATGATACCCCTATGACCCTCGAGTGATTCAATCACCGCGCGACCTGTCTGTACGTCCCAGATAGAGATATCAGAAACGTTAGACCCAATAGCAACGCGACTACCATCGGGCGAGAAAGCGGCAGCGGAGATAGACTTGTTGTGCGATCTGAACGGATTGCCGAGTGTATCCCCGGTATGAGTATCCCAGCCACAGATGATGCCGTTTTTATAAACACTAAGGATTTGAGAACTACCCTCTGGGAAGTATATTGAAGAGAGCGGCGAATCAATTTGTTCCGCAAGTGCGCTCATGGGAGCTTGCTTTGTCCGTGCGTCCCAAATGTGCAATATCCCATCCGTAGAAATAGAAACAATATGATGACCATCTGGTAGATACGTTGCTAAGAGGACAGAAGCTTTGTTGTGTTTAGTGTACTGATCGACAATAGCCTCTCCAGAGTCCGCGTCCCAAAGTCGGGCAGTGCAGTCACGAGACCCAGAAAGCACGCGACTGCCATCAGGGTTGAATGCCACACAGGTAACCGGTTCAGTATGACCGTTGCCAATTACGCTAATTTCACGTCCGCTTTGTGAGTCCCATACGCGAAGAGTTGCATCCCAAGAGCCAGAGACAATACGGCTGCCGTCGGATGAAAACGCGACCGTATATAGCCCGTCAGTGTGTCCTTCAATTGGACCGATTATAGTACGACCTGTCTGCACATCCCAGATCCGGATAGTGTGGTCATAAGAGCCCGAGACAAGGCGTTCGCCATCTGATGAAAAGGCGATCGAGCGCACCCAGTCGGTATGCCCCTGGAATGGGCCAACTACAGTCTGCCCCGTTGCAGTGCTCCAAATGCGAACAGTGCAATCCGCGGAACCGGACACGATGTGGATTCCCTTTGGCGAGAACATTACAGACAGGACTGGCGATTGGTGTCCCTGGAATGAAGGTCCCACAGGTTCGCCTGTGCGTACATCCCAGAGCTGAATACCGCAATCCTGCGAGCAAGAAGCGACTTGGTTTCCATCAGGCGAAAACGCTACTGAATTGATCCTGTCGGTATGTCCGCCGAATGGTCCGACAATAAGTGCTCCGGTATATGTGTCCCACAGATATAGCTCATGCTGTTTGGAGCCAGAGAGAACACGCATGCCATCGGGTGATACGGCAGCGCATGTGATCTCCCCACCGGTTCCCCAAACTGCTAATGATTTAGATTTCCGATTGTTGATCGCCAATCCCTTCATCCCTACTCCACTGTTTAGTTTCGCTCCGTAATGCGCCCACATTGCGCCATCTCTATCCCACAGCGCTAAAACAGAGGCATAGATATGGGGCGTGCTACTGCGCACGGAGTTGCCAGCAAAGACCGTCACAAACTTCTGTGCATCTAGGCATATTGCAAGCGTGCTATCTGCCACATGAAAGGTCTATTCAATTAGAAGTTAACGGATGTGATATATATATGCTAATCCTACCTTCATCCAGTTGTAAACGTCAAATAGCATCGATGAACACAACCCAATGCATTTCTTCAAGTTCATCACTTCCACCCAAAAAAGAACACGATTAATCAAAAAATCGTTCAGTGTGGACAGGAGCAAGGCTGAGTTGGTCGCTCGCCCCGTGTGACTGCTCCAGTACCTGCATACATAGAATAAATAGGAAGGTATTGCCTTCCTAATCTGACTTGGGAGATCCGGTATATCAACATCCTGTATGAACGATGACGCGAGACTGCATATGTTGAATCGCAGTAGATTTTTCATAATATCTAAGCATCGGCGAGCTAAGAATTCGTGATGGCCATCAAAGTCGCACCAGAACCGCCCAGAACGATCGCGATTATGCATATAGTCGGAGAACGAGGCGTGCAGCGTTATTACTAGCTTTTGGCCGTCTGAGAGATGCAGTACGGACCCTAGTGACTCTATTGCCAGTTGGGCTTCGGTTTTATCGCTAAGCCCAAGTAAGCATGCCAGATCACCAACTGACATTGGTTCTTGCACGCATAGGACTGTATGCAATACGAGCTTGACATTCTCAGCCTCCCAAGACTCTAGCTCTGTGTTCTCCAGCGCAGAAGAAATTACGGCGCCATATAGCAGATCCAGCGGCTCGTACACTTTGTTGCTTGAAGTTGTCTCTGAGTTGAGTATCTGGTGCAGACGATTTTGGGGGTTGACTCGGGCAGCGCTCGGTCGAATATATCGCACAACTGTAGTGGCGTAGATGAAAAGCTTCCCAGCGCGTTTAACAAGCAGATTAATCTGTTGACCCGACACGCCACTGGCTTTAAGTTCAGAACAAAGATACGTCTCGATATCAGCTTGAACCAGGGACTCTTCGATATCGTGAAGCTGGAAGACGGTGAGATTGGACTGTCCAAAGGATAAGAACCTATCAAACAGGCCAGGCTCAGGACGACAAGTCACGAAGAGCTTAATTGGGAAGTCCGCCGCGCACAGGGAGAATTCACTGAGTAATGACTGTACTTGAAGGCGATTTGAACATTCGTCTGGTGCGTCAATCACGAATAGGAGGCGACCGGGTGGTATGGACTGGTTGGTTTTATTGATTGGCTCTACAATAAGCTTCTTGAATTGTTTTGTGATGCCAGCGTAGCAGATATCCGGGTCGTTATCTAGAACTTGCCTCAGTGCATCCTGGTAAGGACGACATAGTCGTGCTAGCTGATATGTAAGTGTAGGTACAATTCGAGTAGCGTCCCGGCATCCGGGCAGAAGACGGGAGCAAAAGAAGCTGGCGGCAAGTTGATTGGTGTTATTGAGGATGTCACAGAAGCTCCACGCAATCGCCGTTTTTCCTGTTCCAGCCATTCCATTCATCCAGTAGGCTCTAGGTCCATTGATGTCGTTCGCCCATTCTACCAGCCCTTTCAAGACTGCGACTCGGGTGTTCGGTGTACATCCAACACGACGGACTTGTGTGGTTTCAGAATCGTAGCGTGCTTCCTTAACAGGATGCATCCCCTCCAGGCGTATGTTCTACAAAAGGTGTTCGTTCAGGCTGTTCATCAAACATCAAGTAAAGAGCTTACGGTATAATCATCGTTAGCGGTGACGAGAGCCTCACTAGCTACCGCGAGGTTTTCATTAGCTATCCTCCATACGCTCAGAATTGCGTCACTCTTTCCGGGCTTCAGCATTGACATAGTTTTGAACGCTTGACTATACCCACTTGAAGTTGCCGGAACAAGGCGTCGATACGCCGGTAGCAGTTGACAAGCTCATCAGCGTCCCGCTCCGCATCCATGTATCTCATAGTACTGCTACGTTCTTGCTTTTTGCTAATGTATTCGGCCTGTCTTGTCAGTTCGCTATATGTACATGTAAAATTCTAGATCAATTTAGTACCGTAACGCATACCTCACTAGATTATCAATTGAATCGGTCATATGAGCGGGATTAAGCTTGTTTTGATGTTCCACAAGTGCCCTGGTTGATATTGCGATATTTCTAGCAAGTTCCTCGAGATCTTCCCGGTTTTGGGCGGTAGCCTACAAAGGTGTTAGCTAGTGACAGTAGTTTGAGGCTAGAAAGGTATGTTACCGATATGGCCTCGATGAATTCAGCCAGCGGGTCGACAATTGGCGCGATTGGCGGGATGGTCATGGCGATGTTCCTCAACGCAGTAAATGAGTTCTTGAGTACAAATAAACCCGGCTCATCGGTCGAGATGACGTGGTTCGTGGGCATAGGGGCCGGCTTCACAGTACGAGTCTGATCAACCCCTTGAACTGAGGACGCGGGCGATTGTAGATGGAGAACCTGCCCCAAAGCGTGACTAGGATGTTTGAAGAACCCTCGAAGCCGATCTCGTTTGGTTGACTTGGGAGGCATGATTGGCGTAAGCTAAATGAAAGTTTGAAGACCAATTTGTCATTTCCTTAACTATCGCTCTCACGTGTGTCTTATAAATGTATCCAATTGAATGGGTCGAACACACGTGTTGGTGTTCATCAATTCAAAATACGATCGAGGAGTTAACGTAGGTGGCATGAGACAACTGTGTTGTGCTACAATATGGAGATGAGACCAGCAACTAAGAATATTACCCAGGAAGGCGCCTGCAGTGAGCAAAGGTGAGCGCGCCGGCGTCAAAATTCTCTACGTCACGTGGGCTTTGTATACTGGTCACGTGGGGTCGTCCCTTTATGAGGCCATAACTTCCCACTCCCTCGAATGTTTCTTATATCAGTAGCATATACCACTATGAAGAGCTACTATGCGACTTTACATGAGCTCTGATACTCGCTAAAACTACAGAAAAGTGAGGGTATGAGCAACCGGGCTCTTGATTGAAGCTTGGTCTTGTTATGCCCTGGCGCACAATAGGTTAATGTACCTGCATCTCTAGATACATTCTTGAAATGGAACTAGGCTCTGCTGCCCACTGATTATAATGAAAGAGACTGGCTTACTCGAAGCGCAGCAGTAAATCGTTTGCGACCAGGCAACTCTCAAGATTAGAACACTCGATAGACTTCCTGGCATTGTTCGAACTCGCCAGCCTCTTGGAGTTAGCGCGCTGCTGTATGCTACTCTTGTAATTCAGGTGCAAGTCTTTGATCCAACTTTACTAGTAGAACTGGAGGTCAGGAGCTTGCTTAGCTGTAACGTTCAAGGGATGAACTACGAGTACAAACTCAGCGGTAGTCGATTTACCCGGCTGTGAGTTATGTCCTTGGCATTAGCTTCAGTCGTAGCTGCTTGTAAGTGCTAGGGAGCCATATTCCAAATCCATAATTGCTCGTCTCTTTGGACAGCTAATTCCGCTTCGCACTCGGTACAAATTGGTCCCAGCTAGTTATAAATACATCTTATGACGAGATGAATGAACCATAGAGGAATCCAACGCCTCTCTTCGTTGTGGACCAGGATTACGTGGTTTGATTGACAACCTGCCTTACGCATTGGCACACTGTAGGAAGTTGTTGCCGCTTGCACCATAGTGAGTGATGACATCTGTGACAGAAGGCATTTAGCTATCAGTTGACGCTCGAATATGGTTGATATGCTTACCGCAGAATGCAGCATTCGAGCCAGAAACACTCCCAATAACAACTCGGTTATAACTAGGGTCACCGCCAGTGTAGACTGACGAGCGGAACAAGGGAAACTCGTAGTACGGGGCGCGGCAACCAGATTGGAAGGTGAAACCTAAATGACATAATAAGCTCTCAAAGCCAGCGTCTACAAACGCGAATTTACCTTCGCGGTTGTTGAAAACGTGGGGGTAGGCGTTAGACCCAACGGTGGTGCCTTTTGAGACGTGAGTAGCAGCAGCGGAAGCAGCAGCGGCAACCTGAGCCGAAGTAAACGTGAAGCCTAATACAGTCCAACTCGCTCAGCAATCATCCAATAGTATAGCGATGCATAGTCAGCTTACCGTCGCAGTTGGCGCCTGTAACGCCCGAGATTGTACGTTTCTCAAAAGGAATGGTTTTTGTGGGTGCGGGGATGGCGAGCGCAAGGCCAGAGAGCGCAATAACGACGACGGTTTGGACCAGAGTGAACATATTGACTAGTAATCCAATGATAGAAAAAAAGTAGAGTACACCCGAATGAACTGCCCTTGACACCTCGAACCAGTGCGCATTTATTCACTCTCACTAGAGTCTTGGCGTGCCGGTCTTCACGCCTCTTCCCCAACACACGCATGTACCATTGCCCCATCTGCACTTCAGTGCTCCGTTTCCGCAGCATATATTGAGCAATAAACGTGCTGCTCATGGCTTGGCACTCTTCACCCGAGCGCCATCGGGAAGGAGAACCGGAAAGAACTGAAGCTGGTGGACGGAGAAGTAAAGTCCACGAGAAAGAAGCGTACATGCGCGCGTAGCGATGCGCGTTCATGCGGATAAAATGTCATGAGGAGCATGGAGATGTAGATAAGGCCAATCGGGTCCTCGGATAAGTTAATTAGACGGGTGGGGTAAGCATACTACCACGTGATGCGGGCGCTTAGAAAGGTGTATGATGTCAACCTCCACAGCCGGCCGACTTCGACCTTTTGAACGAGACTTATCCTCATAAGAATCGCAAAAGAACACATCGTCAAAATGTTTCCTCGCGCACTGATATTTCTCGCCAATGGCACTGAGGAAATGGAGTTGTGAGCACATTAGTCTCTCGGCCAGCCATCGCGGGTCTTGAACTCGTCTCGCACTCAGCACCATCGCTTACGACACGCTCGTCCGAGGCGGGATATCTTGCACCTCTGCTTTTGTGCCCGACAAGGAAGGCGAGCGCACCCAGACCTCTGAGGGAGAAGGACTTGTCGCGACTTGTTCGAGAGGCGTGAGGATCATGGCGGATGTAGGATTGGAAAGTGTTCAGAAGGATCAGGTATAGTACAAGCCTAGCCTTTCAAAATGGACATCCACCGATTATTGCTCTTGGGGGTCCGTGGTCCCTCATTCCTCGATGCAATAGTATCAAGATTACGATGTAGTGGTCGTACCGGGCGGAGCCAAGGGCGCCGAAACTATCTCAACGAACTCCGAGTGTCTGAAGATAATCCGATGGCAACATGAGGCCGGAAAACTTGTCGCTATGATTTGCGCTGGTTTGTGCTCCATAATTGTTCACTTCTTTCGGTTTCATTTGAGAGCATGGTTCTAGGCTCTCTTGCCGCTTTGCGAGCGGATATCCTCGAAAGTGCAATCACTTCTCATCCTAGCGTCAAAGATCAGCTCAAAGAACGTGAGCAGGTTTCTTAGTTACTTTTTTCGCTACATCTATCATCTAATTCGCATAAACAGGCTTTGACTATAAGGAAGAGAGTGTAGTGATAGATAGGAATCTAATAACAAGGTACGCCAAGTCTGGAAACCTCTGATCGCTGCTTGGCTACGGCATATATGCCGAGTGACATGGGCATATCTGGACTGATACATCTCATGTTTGGTTACAGCCGTGGACCAGGTGCGTTTGCAGATATCTGGGATAGGATAGAAAGCTGAATAGACCTGGTTATACGATATAGGCACAGCGTTCTTATTCGCGCTTTCGATTGTAGAGAAGATTGCTGGGACGGAGAAGAGAAAGGAAGTCGAGGGACCAATGGTGTTCCCCTAAATACCTTCCAATTACCCGTATTAACTGGCAAGGAACCAATAACACCGAACACCAAAAGAAGTTATTGAACGTATTCTCTTTCATTTGAGCGTTTAATTACACATGAGTGTGATGTGAGTTAGCCGGCCCAGCTATAGCTTAGCAAGAACGTCCTCAGCACGAGAGACGGCAACTTCGCCTGGATTTGGTTCAACCTATCCAACATGGAAACAGTTAATGCTTTTCTAGATCGCAAGTTAAGTGTCACCTACATCGACGGATTTAACCTTTAGGTCGTCGAGGACGATGGCATAGCGCGAAGTGCGAGTACCAAGACCCTTTGAGGAGAGGTCAAGGTCCAGACCGAGTTTTTTCGACCATTCGGCATTGGTATCGGTCAACATCAGGACCTATAGTTGGGTCGGCTCAAAATTAAATCTCGATCGAAACCTATCACGCACCTTATCCTTAACGCCGTTCACGCGTCCCCATCCAGACATCACAAACGGATCGTTGGCAGCGAGACACGCGACGACGTCGACACCCTTCTTCGTGAACTCCTCACGTCTGGTTACGTATGCCGGAAGGTGGTTTACATGGCATGTGGGCTAAGATCTTCTGATCAGCCAAGACGAGCGTGGGAGACACAACCGGATGTTACGTACGGTGAACGCGCCTGGAACGGCGAAGAGGACGACCTTCTTGCCCTTCCACTCGCTTGTTTTAAGGATTGAAGCTTTAGAATATGATAAATATCACACATTTCAAGAGATTCAGGGACAACTCACGAGTGCCACAGGCAGTTGAATCGTCGAGCTCTGGAGTGTAGTAGACGGTGGGGAAGGTGCCCTCGGGGATGGTTTCTCCAACTTCGATAGTCTAACATGCGATGATTGGATATCCCAAGGCGTATAACATCGGACCTACCATGGTGGTGTCGTGTAATAGGGGGCGCGCTTTCGGAGGGCTGGTTTAAATGGATCACGATTTGCTTCCGGTCCGAGGTGCGACTGTGGTGGGACTATATGCGTCTAGACGCAACGAGATGTATCGCTTCGGAGGGTTCACATGCTTATTAAATGATAGTTCATGTGATATTAGATTACGGTGCAGCGAATATCTAGGCACCCAGATTAAAATCTTCAGTCGACTGGAGATCAGTAAATAGGCCGAGGGCATGGAAACGATGGTTCAGATCAAGCAAGTACGATGAGACACAGTGTACACTGGGAGAGACAGAGCAGTAGCATAGTTAGGTGTATGTTAAGCTGATCAGAATCCTGCAACCCAAAAGTTAGCTCCTTTCACATGCATAGAACATCCGCGGCCCGAAAATCGCTCTGGTCGAAGTATCCTTCGCACGTTGACCGGATACTTCCATGAGTCTATTATTCTACTCTTGAAGGCAGGGGAGCGTTAAGTTCAAAGAAATATATCGACGTATATCGAAAACATCCATACGGCCTACCAAGTCCTATGCCTTCCATGTAATAGATCAGGTAGTTCAATTAATCTCATGCAGGTGCACACCGAGGATTGAGTATACAGTGCGGAAGCAACGCAGTATCTCCAAGCTGAAACAGGAAACCAATACTCACTCTTCGGAACCACATATATTGGACGCGTGAGTCGGGCCGCGCCTGGGTGTTGGTGGGCCCGCTACGGCTGGTCGCTTCATATATAGCGGAGTGCAGATTATATTCATGTTTGATCGTACCATACGCCGGCTAGTCGCGACAGCAGCACGATTGTGGTTTACTGTATTATTGTCAAATTGTCAAGATTAGGCATTACAAACCCCACTCAACTGATATAAATGATTAGACTATAGAAAGCCCTAGTGTATTAGAGTACTCACGATGCGATGGTATAAATCATGCGCCGGAAAAGCTGTTTCTATGCAATAACACAATTCTCCATATCGGGTATCTTTGGCATCCCTTCCGCATTCAAATCCTGCACGCAAATCAGTCTAGCGCAATTAAAATGTGGAGCGATGATCACTCACAAAACCGGGAGGCATTTCTCCCAAGATCTCCGCAGGTGGGGATCCGAGTTCTTGCATCTGGATTAATCAAATTATTCAAATTGCCTCGCAAGTATGACGAGAAGGATTGCCTACCTTGTTCATAAACTCGAGGACCTCCTTGCCCATCTCCGGATTGTCATCCGAGTAGTTCGGTTTCTCGAACACCGCAATAATTTTCTTGACTAGCGCTTGCTGCTCTCTGAACTTTTTCTTGTCCTCCTCGGAAAGCTCAGGATGTTCGTCAAAGTATGCAGGGAACTGGCAATCAGAGTGAACAACCCGATTATATAGCGCTCTGGATACAACGCTTACCTTCGCATCCAGCTCAACCAAAGGTTCATAAAGAATCTCCTTCCCCATCAATTGACCCATCATGCTCTCGATCATCCCCTGCAACCCCTCATCGCCCTCGCCTCCCTCGCCCATATCACCCAACTGTTTCAAAAGCTGCGCAAACGACTCAGACTCAGACTCGGGTCCAGTCTTCGCATTCTCATCAGACGCCTTGAGCTTGTCCATCGCCTCCTTGATCGTTTTCTGGAATGCATCCTCGGTGGCGGGAGTCGAAGACGAGCCAGGTATAGACGAGGATGAACCGGCTCCTTTGTCGAATGATTTAAGTAAATCCTCAAGAGATTCTGGATCATTCGTTCCTTCTAGATCGCCGATTAACATCTTTTGCCAGGCAGCCGCCATGTCCTCTGTCGATTTTGAGCCTGGACCACCCGGACCTTCCGCGCCACGCATCATCTCCTCCATCTCCCGCGCTAGTGCGGCTTCAAAATCTTCTGAGAATGCATCTGGTGGAGGATTTGTGGATGAAGCGGGTGGTTTCGTTGTTGGGGGAACGGAAGAGGGTGCGGGGGTAAACTGGTCGAGGAGGTCTAGCCAGATAAAATAAAATATATATGTAAGTCTTCTCGGTCCAGCCGGAAGAGATGGACATCCTACTGACCATCAAGTTCGTCAAGGTCCTCTTCATCTTCCCTGGGCTGGGCGGGAGCGGGAGCTTTACCGGAGGCGGGAGGCGGGGTGGTCATGGTTGAATTTGGGCTCGTTTGACCGAGAGGAAAATCACAGGTTATGGAAGCGCCTGATGTGGTTTCGAGACATGTTACGTAATTCATCTGGGTCAGACCGCAGGAATTGGTATAGCAAATGAGTTCAACTAGTTAACATTAACGATGTACACGGGATCTGTTCAATGTGAGATCTATCATTCCACAGCTGACGAGCTGACATTCTCTGTGTTGCCGTTTTCGTAGCGAACAGTGACACTTCCGTTCTATATTCCAGCCGCTCAGTACTTTGACAGAAAAACGAAGGTAAATAGATAAGGAAATATATACCTCATTCCCGAAATATGCAGCCTTAGCCATTCCGCAGAAAAGCCCAACTTCGACCACACCAGTAAGCATCTTGATCTTGGCCAAGAGCTACAAGCATGAGACGGTCAATGGCTTTACCTACATGAGAACATACAAATACACATACATCATGAGGATCCCTCATATAAACCTCGTCGAACGGCGCATCAATACAGAAATTACCATTGTCAGTCACAATTGGACCAGCTTTCATTTTTGCCATTCGCAGAGCAGCACCAGGAGATCCTGTAGTATCGCAGGTTTATAAATAGCGCATATCTTGGGACTTGTATCGCACGTACCGAGACGATGTAGGTTTTGTAGAAGCTTGGCGTACGCAAATGGTGCCACCTCAATCGGTACGCCCTGTTTCCACTGCCAAAATATGTAATTTAGTATTTACCCGAGTGCAGGTTGAGATGCCAACATACGCTCTTTCCCAAGAGACCAGTATTCTTACGGTAATCTGCAACAACGATGAAGCTAACAGAAGCCCGGTTAAATGTTAAGTTTGGCAGAGCCTAGAATACTCACGTCTCTGCTGCCTCCGCCAGAACCTTTTCGCGTAAATGACACGCCCCTCCACCCTTGATGCAGTTAAGCTCAAGGTCGACTCTAATGGGCGTGGTTTGATTAATTAATGCATTTACCAGATCGTCGACTTACTCATCTGCGCCGTCAATAGTCACGTCGATTGTCGGGTACTGATCGACATCGCCTAAGCTGAGCCCACCCTTAACGATCAGCTCCTTAGATTGGAAACCTGTTACCCCGTCCAGTTGAGTTACGGCGGTCGTCGATTCAGGTCAGAAACGTGGCACACCGGTAGGAATAAACACTCGGCCTTTGTTGACCTCGTCTCCTTGCTGAATTATGCGATCGACCACATATGGCACGGTCGAACCTAAATTAAAGCGATTTCCATCCTGGTTCCTTACATCACATTACGACAGTGACGCACCTGATCCGATCCCAATTACCTACCACGTTGTATATCAGTTCATAAATGTTGACTATATGTCGACTTTCAGGAAACTTACCCGATGTTCAGGCAAGATATGCCTGTCAACGGCCGTATATGCAGCCAATCGTTTCGAGCTTTCCAGAGTCTCCAGCTTGAAGGTAGCTCTCTTCAGGGCTTCCTTGACATAGCTCGACTGCTCTGTGCTCTTTGCCGTCTGTAGATCTGCCAAATTCGCCGTCGAGTCTCGCCTCGATGGCGGGTTCGAGTTTGGGCCAAGGTCCAACTTAAGAAGTGCAGGCGATGGCATAGTGAAATGTCTTATTTGGTAGATTAAGCGCCTATAGAATAGATGAGTTGTCGGACAGCACCAGATGGTTGAAGGTAGAGAACAAGAGCGCAGGACGTGGGATGAAATGGCCAGGATGGAGTCGTGGGAATCTGGTGATTGTCGTGGTTGAGATCACATCGGACATCAACGGACCTAAGCGCCAGGTGTCATTAGCCACGTGCGTCGATCATTGCCTGTTTCGGCCCATGAATCAATTTAACCTCTACGCACAACTTGGCAGCTCCCTAACAGGAACAGATTGTTTTGAAGGGTAACTCACGCATCTGTTAATTCGAAATGAACTTGAAAATTTCTGGCACGATTCTTGGCTTGGTATTCACTATTATATTAATTAGACATACCGTTACTTCAATACCCGTGAATTTATCCTTAGTCATGAGATAAATGCCTACATCATTAGTGTGGGGAAAAGGGAGCCAACCCCTCTGAGTTTTAGATAGTCGTTTCACTCCATTTTATCACAAATGCGCGCATATAATAAGGAGTATCTCTGACTTACAACACAATGTTCGTATCGTGGGGTTAACAGAAACTCCCAGCTTATGAATGTGGTCAAAAGAATTGTTCCGCTTTAAAACGACAACAAATAGCTCAAGTTGATCGTGGGATAGGACAATGACTATAATTTCGGGCCAAAAGCAAGATTGGCAACAAACTGATGGTTTATGTGTGGAGACAACTGACAGGACGTGGACGGCGTCCGAGAGGTTTGTCAGGATCAACGACACGGGGAGTCTCGCCGTTAGCCGCACGTGCTACCCGATTAAGGACCTCCTGAGTCCACCCGGTGCGGTCTTGGTTGATCCAACTGCCAATTGTACCTCGATCTATTGTTCTGAATAGAGCAACACTCGATCCGCGCTTCAGCTCGCGGATTATTCCCGTCGGACTGGAAAAACCGATCCGCTTGGCCGCTCCATCGATGAGCTTCCAACGCGATGGCTCGTACCAGTTAGTACGTGGTCGACGACTCTTGGCGGGCACTGCTGGACTGTTGGCAGCGGGATCGGCAGGGGAGAGAGGACAGGGGTCAGGGGATGGGTTCCGCAGTTTGACGGGCTGCACGGAAACGTGAACTGATATGATTTACGAGCTAAAATTTAGGAAATATGACAGTACCTTAATCCTTCGGAGAGACTCCCTGTCACGGATCCCGAGCTGAACTTCAGACTCTTTGATTCGGAGCCGGCGTCGTCGCTGTCGTGCCGCGGCACTTTGTCGAATATGCTCTGCCTGGGAGACAATTCCCGAGAACTTTTGAGTGTCCTCGCGTTGCATGAATTGTCGAATCTCCTTAAAGCCTCGAGTGGCTTGTTCAGCAGCCTGTTCAGGAGTGGCGGAAGAGAAATAGGAAGTAATGAGCGACATATTAAGTGTAAAAATAAAATCTAGAAGAGAACAAGGAATGCTAGCAGAATATGTTTGAAAGGAGCGCGAGAATCGTATAAAGACACAAGTAGCAGCTGGAGGGGGGAGTCGACGTGGTGCAAAGGACGAAGAGGAGCTAAACTTTCATGCCTCGGGATTTGGAGTGAAAAGTGGACGACTACGTAAAACGGAGGTTATTTGGGTCAAAAGTACCCGTTTCGTTGGTCAATTTGTGTCAGATGCGGGATGGTTAACTCACTATTTTGTCATGTAGGACGTAGGTGGCGCCGGTGGTTCCGGAATCTTCGATTTCTTTTCACTCGACGCCGGCGCCTTGTAAGCTCAACTTGGATGATCGAGCGCTATAAATAGTGTTTGGGTAACGTAGCGTAGTTACGGAGTAAAGAATAGGAAACGAGCATGGGTCAATCTTTCTGACAAGCGATACATTTGCGCTCAATCGAAACGCAAGCCTATATTTATAAAATCCCTATCGCCCTCGAAGCGGCGAGCTGTAAATCTGTCCACACCGCCGGCCGACCCATAGCATCAGTTAAGGACCATAAGTTCACCAGTATATGCGCCGCGCAACTTCCGGATGTACCAATTTGATAACAATCGCGAATTCCTAGCATGCGTCGCTGAATTGTAGCACGGTTTTGCTTCTTTCGAGCGGCGACTCCAGCCTGTGGAGGCTACATTTGAGAAATACAATGAGGAGGTAGCCAAAACTCACCATGATCATCGGGACTATCAAGAAGGCATCCGGAGTACGCTTTGGTGCGATGCCCTCTAATATTCTTATGAATGCTTTGAGCGCTTTTTCGACACGTTGGTCTCGAGAATTGGCACCGCATAGACCCTAAATAGCTAGCTGAACGCTTAAGTGAGTCCATGAGTTGGAGTGGACATACCATATAGAGATATATATACATAGCTTGTCGCCAGGACTCCTGCACAGTTAGTCTTGCAATGGCCAAGTACGAGTCTGTAGACCTATCAAGTGCAGGCTCAAAGCTTGAAATTTGAGCCTCGAGATGGTATATTGTACCGGGATCTACATTCGGCGCAGAATCTTCGCGGAGCATATTCATCTGGGCTAGCATGACAAGGAACTGATCGGGAATGCCATGCATCCATTGGAGCCCAGGACTGTTGCTATCAAGTTCGCATGGCTCAGAGAGAGGTGTTACGTCGTATTGGAAAAGCATAGGCTGACAGGTACTTAAGCTTAGTAAGATATCCATAGCGGGAAAATGACGGTAGGTGGATTCCGGCTGTAGGAGTTTGACTGGGAGATGGATGGGCGTGTCTGGGGGTTCTGAACACGCATACCGATACACAAGCGCGGCGGACTTGTGTAGCCTGATTGTATGCGCTAGAGTTGTTGAAAAAGATTGAACGCATATCATCTGGTACTGATGTATTAGCAGATGCCAATAATTGTGCCTGCTACCTACCTCCTCCATTTCATACAACGCGCTCAGTGCCTCATGCGCGCGCATCTCGGTAGGAGGCCCCTTATTAGCATTGACCAACGCGATCTTGTGGTCGATGCGGGCTTGAAGGCGCGATAATGCCAGGAAACCTTCACCGCTTGTTGGGTTGTTCACCAACCAATAAATGATATTGGCGACTAGCGTAGTGGCGTAGCGAAGGTCATCTGACGCTAGGTAGCGCCTGATGAGAAAATCTTTCGTATGCTCCGCCATTTTTGGCGGTTCAAACATGATTCGTATGATCCACCGAAAATCTGAATGGCAGTAAGATTAGGAGAGTAGAACCCGGGTGGACAAATCTCATACAACTTGAAATTACGTAGGGCAACGAATTACTCGCTATGTTACGGTCCAAAGCCAGGGTTGACCCAACCATGATCATGACACCTTCTGTATCAAGATCCTCACTCCCATCAGAGGAACTGTCATCACATTCGCCTATTGAGGGTAGTTGCATTGAGCCCTCCGAGCTAGAGTAGGTTTGTGGGGAGGAGCTAGAAGGGGAAACGGTTTGATTTTGGGATTTCCCTAGGCTAAACAGAGCTTGGAAGAAGCTTGCTTGTTCAGTAGTCATATCTCTGAAGTTATTACTACCCCAGCTGCTTGAACTCGAAACATCGTTGTGTAAGCTTAAAGCCCGAGGCAGTGAAGCACTGGGGTAGTGACCGGGGCTTGGGTTAAACGTTCTGTTCGAATCTAGGTGAAGTGATTCCAGAGGAATGACAGGGGTACCAAAGTCCGTATCCAGTAGACCAAGAGTTGATGAGCTCTGGGGATCCAACCGCAAATGTGAGGATACCTCGGACCAGAGAAGATCATTTACTGGGTTTCCGCGCGCCGTAATGGGGCCGACCTCTGGAGCGGTCTGACTAGAGCCACCCGGTGGATCGGGTAGCCACATCTCGACCATGTGGCGGGCGTCGTGTGCCAACGAAGTTTGAGTTGAGGAAGCGGCAGCAGCTTCGGAAGCAAGAACGTCCAAACGGGTTTCAGAGGGAGTAGAGTGACTTATTCCAGAGGAATATCCGGCAAAGAAACGCTTCTTTTGTCGAGGGGGTTTGGGGACGGGATCGTCGAGGTAAGAATAGCCCAGGCACTCCATGCCAGCTCGTTTACAGCGTTGGCACATTGGGCGTGCCTCGTCGCATTTTTTACGCCTGCAGCTCGGTTAGTAGTATTCAGAATTAAAACGGTTTCCGGCGTCGGGTTACAACGTACCTATTCTTGCAAGTCAAACATCCAGTTTTAGAGCGAACTCGAACCTCAGACATTCGGACGAAACTGGCTATGGTACAGGGGGATTAGATCGAGGCGTAGAATGTGCGGCCGGCAGCGCTTCAAATAATGCGAAGAGCGACCTGGCATGGTGCCTGGTGTTCCAGTGAAGAACTTTGTGATGCGGCTGCAAATACGCGTAAATAGAGTGGAAGCGGTGTGCAAGATCAGACGGCGGAGATAAATATGTATCAGATCAAATTACATCAAGATGTAAAATAACATAGCGAATGAACATGCCTCCAGCCCGGCTTTGTGCCAGAAGTGGACGGAATTCCGAGCCAAAGTTTGGGGTGATGGAATAGTTTTACGCGATGCCTGTGGCCTTTAAGCTGGCAAGCCGTAGATCACTCCACAGGGCCGGGCGGCCTTGGGCGTCACACGTAGTCCATAGCTCGTTCAACGTCTGGATCGCATCGTTTCCAGATGTTCCGACCCGGGTGCACTCCTGGATACCTAGGATACGTTTTCGAATGATCTGTCGATCACGTTGTTTATAAGCAGCTACTCCGACCTGAACAGGATTCGTGAGAAGATTCGCGTCAAGAAAAAGTAAACTTACTATAGTCATTGGGAATATTAGGAAAATATCGGGAGTACGCCCCGGCTTGACGCCATCTAGGAGCCTAATAAACCTTTTTGTTGCATTCTGGACGCGCGTATCATTGCTGGCAACGCCGCATAAACCCTAGGAATAATTTAGCATCGAGTAACTGTGGGGCAAGGCCGAGACGTACCATATAAAGATAGATGTACATAATCTGTCGCCAGGACTCTTGCACCATCAGCCTCGCTACTTTCAGATACGAGTCGGGAGAATCATCTAGAATAGGCTTGAAGCTGCCGATGTCCGCCTCGAGTTCATTAATTACACAAGGATCGACGTTCGGCGCCAGGTCCTCGCGCAGCATATGCATCCGAGCCATCATGACTAGAAATTTGTCCGGGACACCATTCATCCACTGTAGCCCGGTATTGTCGACCTGCAATAGATGTCCACATACATCTGAGATGTCTGTGACATCGTACCGGAGAAGCATCGGTCGACACGTGTTGAGACTAAGGAGGATGTCCATTGCGGGGTAGTGACGGAGCACAGATTCGGGGTGTAAGAGTTTAGCCGGTAAATGGATAGGCGCTCCGACGGGTTCGGAACATGTTTGTCGATAGACAGAAATAACCTCGTGGAGTAGATTCACGACGTGGGACAGAGGACTTGTGAGGCATGTAACAGAGATCAACTAATACGGATAAGTAAATTACTGAATAATGGGCGTAGAGACTACTTACTTCATGAACATCGTGTAACACAGCCAGTACATCGGCCGCATGTGAATCGGGCAGTGGCTCTTGCATAACCTTGACCATAGCCAGTCTTTGGTACACACGACGCTTGAGCATTCCCATTGCGGGGAAATGACTGAAGCCTAGTTCTGGGTCTCGAATTAAAGACTCCATAACAACGGCAACGAGCGTGGTTCCACAGCGAGATTCATCTGAGCGCATGAACCTCTGGATCAAATGGTCTCTTGTCCGCTGGGCTACTTTTAATGGTTCAAACATGGTTCGTCTAGTCCATCGAAGGTCTATCGAGGTAGTGAGCTTTCAGAATGATAAAAGCTGATAAAAACATACAGCTTGAAATAATAAACGGCAAAGCATTACTGGATAATCTGCGGTCTAGCGCTAGCTTTGAGCCCGAAATGCGCATTACCCCTTCCGTATCAGAATCCTCATCCGAGGTGGAACTGTCCTCCTGTTCCAACGCCGGAGATGGCCACACCGACCCATGGACACTAGGAGATGGATATGAGGTTGAAGCCGAAGAAGTGCTTGTGTCCGTGTGTGAGTCACTAAGGTCAAACGACGCTTGGGGCATGTTTGCTTCAAGGGCCAGATTCCGGCGGTTAACCATGGTCGTATTCGTACCCTGTGAAAAAGGGGGATTTTCGCCCTGAAATAGTCCAGATGGCATTGGGGCGCCGTATTGAGGGGCAAGCACGTCAAAGCTCTCGCTTGCGTTTCTACGAATGGGTTGCGAAAGAGCGTCTACCCGGTCGAGACCTGTATTTGACCAAATGTAGTGCGTATCAAGCTGAGTAGACGAGGGCTGATCAAGCGAGACCGAGATGTCTAGTGGAGTATTAAGATTACTAACGAAGCCCAGTTCAAGAGGGTTGGGTGGGAAAGACCAGGTCTCATTGGAAAGTGTAGTGTCGTTGTTTGGGATGTCCGGTGCCAGATACGTCGAGTAGCTCCCAGGGATCGTTGTTGCAAAGGATTTAGATACGGTCTGTGGAGGAGAGCTGATAACTGAGGGCGAAGTCTCCGAGTCGGCCGGTACATTGCGTTTGGCCCTAGGCTTTCGAGGTTTGTGAACAGGATTATCGAGATACGAATATCCTAGACATTCCATGCCAGCGCGCTTACACCTTTGACATATTGGGCGTGTCTCGTCGCATTTCTTTCGTCTGTACAGTAAAAGCTACGTCTAGGAAAAATACGTACTCAGATGTGGCGACAACATACCGGTTTTTGCAGGTCAAACAACCAGTTTTTGAACGGACTCGCGCCTCAGACATGCAATTGAAGATAAGCGTGGTCCAGGGCTGACCGAGTTAGAAAGCAAGGGAGCGTGTCGCAATTCAAGGTCGATTTGAGATTGCCCGGCATTGCTGACTGATGGCGTACAGCTTGAGGTCACGTGGTATCACTTGAATCACCATAAACAAATAAGAATTCAAGAACCAAACGCACCCTTACAAACGGCGCCTCGAACTGCATATACTCAAATCTAGGACCCAGTCATATACTCTCTCAATGTAAGCACAAGTATCTACTGGCTTTTACATGTCTGTGCGGCCTAACGCGCTCCATTTCAGCTTTGGTGGGTGATGCTATGAAGCCTAAGTCGAGTTCACCTCAGCCTCAGATCATACCGGAACAGTTGTGGTATAGTAGCTTTTGAAATGCTTCGGCAGACGCCAGACCCGTGGTCGCATTTTACCATAGCTTCGCAGACAGGGAAACAGGTTTTAAAGCAGTCGGAAGGACGAAAAATTCATACTCGTCGCAATACACCCTATACCCGTGATATCTGATCTCCAAGACTACTTCACATACCATACTAAGGATGGTTGACAAGGGTTGGCAAGTAAAAAGCATAGTGTACCAAAAGTATCCTGAGATAAGATACCGTAACAAGCTAGAATTGAATCGAGATTATATTTGAAACACGACTCTGCCCCAATCTCAAGGTATTGACACTCATGTAATGCCGGTTACATTTGAGAAAGCCAGCCGTAGATCCCCCCATACAGCCGGCCGACCCTGTGCATCACATGTAGACCATAGGTCATATAGTATCCGCAACGCGTCGTTTCCGGACGTGTTGCCCTGCGAGCATTCATGGATGCCTAGCATGCGTCGTCGGATGACACTACGATCGCGTGGTTTATGAGCGGCTACTCCAGCCTGGCAAGGTGGACCTGGTAAGACGATTGGCGCCAGGAAACAAGTAGACTTACTGCCGTCATTGGGATTACCAAAAATATATCGGGCGTACGTCCTGGTCTAACACCTTCGAGGAGTCTGGTAAACTTCTTCATTGCTCCTTCAACGCGTGTATCGTTGCTGGTAGCACCACATAATCCCTACTCAATCACAGTCAGCGCTAGTCAATATGGTAAATGTAAGGCGCACCATGTAGAGGTAAATGTACATAGTCTGCCGCCACGACTCTTGCACCATCAGCCTCGCTACTCTTAGATATGAGTCCGGGGAATCGTCTGGAGCAGGCTTAAATTGATGGATTTCAGTCTCAAGTTCACTGATTATCCGAGAATCTACGTTCGGTGCAGAATTGTCGCGCAAAATGTGCATACGAGCTAACATGACGAGAAACTGGTCAGGAACGCCATACATCCATTGTAGGCCAAAGTTGTTGACTTGGTGCACATGGTCGTAAAGACCTGGGATATCTGTGACGTCGTATTGAAGGAGCATGGGAAGACCGGAATTGAGGCTCATTAGTATATCTATCGCAGGGAATTGTCGGAGCACAGGCTCGGGATGAAGAAGCTTTGCTGGCAGATGAACCGGTACTCCCACAGGCTCAGGACATGCCATTCGATATACGGGAGTAATCTCGCGGAGTAGTTTCATGAAATGAGACAACGGCCTCGCCTGACATATAACAGCTATCATCTGACGGAACGCGTTAGTAAACGAGCGATTAAATCTCAAATCACCCACCTCGTTCGAATCGTGGAGCGTGGTCAATACATCGGATGCATGCGAGTCAGGCAGTGGCTCTTGAACAGACTTAACTATGGCCAGTCTATGATACACACGGCTCTCAAGGGTTCTTATATCTGGGGAATAACTGGCACCTATTCTTGAATCTCTAAGCCGCGATTCCATGATGGAGGCAACAAGCGTAGTTCCACAGCGAGTGTCATCTGAGCGCATGAACCGCTTGACAAGGTGGTCTCTTGTTCCTCGAGCTACTTTCAACGGTTCGAACAGAGTCCGTATAGCCCATCGAAGGTCTAGCACGGCACTATAAGTTCTCAGAGTAGTGGAAGATGGCAGAAAAAACATACAACTGGAAACAATAAAAGGTAGGGTGTTGCTCGGAGCGGTACGGTCTAGCGCCAATGTCGGGCCTAAAGTCGACATTACCCCTTCCGTGTCAGAGTCTTCATCCTCATCGTCATTGGATAGATTGTCAGCCCATTCAAAGGCAGGAGACGGAGCCACTGATCCTTGGAAGCTCGACTCTCGTGAGGTTGCGTACGACGAAGGATTTGCGCTTGTTTGTGAATCACCAAGGCCAAGCAATGCATGTAAGATGTCTGCCTCCTCGGCAGGCGTATGCCTCTGGTCCGCTGTAGCTACATTGGGGCTACGAGAAGCAGGTGGCTGGTCGTTCAAAAGTCTGAGAAACTGAGGTACGCCAAGATTGTGGCCGGAAGGGCCAAGACTGGTGTTCCACCAAGCGTCCTGTGCGTCTGGTTGCGGTAATGAGAGCTGACCAGACAAGAGTGAAGCATGGGGTGGCTCGTTGAGAGTAGCAATAAAGTTATGACCTGGATATCCAGCTTCGGGAAGGTTATGTGGAAAAGACCAAGTTTCACCAGGAGGCATCACGTTACTCTGCGGGAGATCCGGCACCAGATCTATTGGATGATCCCCAGGGACTACTAGCAGAGAGGAGCTAGCTATAGACTGTTGTAAAAAGTCGGTAATGGAAGAGGGAGTCCCCGACTCAGTCGGTGTACGGCGCTTGGTCTTGGACTCCAATCGGGGCTTATAAGCCGGGTCATCAAGATAGGAGTATCCCAAACATTCCATCCCAGCGCGCTTACAGCGTTGACACGCCGGGCGGGTTTCATCGCATTTTTTGCGTCTGCAACATGAAAATTAAAAACTTCAAAACGAACAAGAAAACTTGGCCAGATATTGCAACATACCGATTCTTGCACGTCAGACATCCTGTTTTAGAGCGAACTCGAATTTCGGACATGTGGTTACAAACGAGAGTAGTCTATACGAACGAATGAGAAGGTGAGGACGTTTGAACATGTCGGGGGTTGATTTAAGGTCCTCCGACGGCGTTGGCTGACTCAGTTCGGTACCGACGCTCACGTGACAATAGCCACATCTCGAGTCACAGATATGAAGTGTGCCGTGCGACCTTGGGAAGCCAAGATCCTATAAAGTTCACAGATTCAGACTGATACTATCTGCCTTGTTTAAATTGGTTAGCACGAATCATTGGGTTTGAAACGAAAATATTACAGAGCCACGGCCGGCTCGAATTTCAGCATACGGCCAGCTGCTGCCCTATTCCGGAATCAAGAAGTCGAAGTGGTGCATTCCGTAGATAGGTAGGTTATACTGAACGTTTCAGAGGAGTCATAGGTAGTTTGGATACATTGAGTATGACATTTATCCCAGACTAACCCCTCTCCTTAGCAGTACTCATCCACAGTAGGACAATCGAAGAATGAACACTAGGACTCTTAATGAGAGTATAGCCTCATTCGGCAGGCCTCATGTTGATCCTGCCGCCACTTTCGTACATTAGAGAGCTTGCGATCGAATACCTAAAAGCTATTTGAGGTTGCGAATCACGTGATTTTTCCTATTTCGTTTCCTAAATTTCTTCGTCTCGTTTTCGCTTTCTGTCCAATGATCTGAGCTTGAGATGAGTTCATAATGAGCTTGAGCGCTCTACCCTCATATCCTACTTTGATCACATTCGTATGGGCAGCGTCATAGTGCACTTAGACCAAGCTGCTCATGACCCAGGGTGAGCTAGGACACTATATATAGGGCGGATCAGCTCTAAATTTCACGCTGTCCGGCTTTCAGAGCACTTTTAATAGGCGAGAACTCGTTAGTGTTCTACTACCATTGACTCTGAGCCGCTGAGATTGGTAAAAACTTAGGAAACAAAATAGGAAAAAACGCATGATTCGCAACCTCAAATAGCTTTTAGGTATTCGATCGCAAGCTCTCTATTGTTCTTCGCTGTGTGCTTTTTGATTGTCTCCTGTCAGTAGTGAAGAGATCATCTTCAGGTGTTTGAGTTGTATACGAAGTAGTGTTCGTAGGTTTTCGTCAAACTATCAACGTCTAGTTATCACCACTGTTGTCAAGCACGGTCTCGTACGACCCTTGAGTCTCTATTCGAGTTGTGCTTAGTCGTGCTCGCCCTTAGTGTAGTGTAATTTGTTTCAATTATTATTCCTTCATCTCATCTTGCGCGCTGAAGTTTGGGGGGCCAACCTATCTACAATCTCAAGCGCGGGATCTCTCCCGGATCTGGGTACTTCAACCAAGATCTCGACATTTGTGTATGTATGCGCTACTTTTCTATAATTTCTCAAGGTACTATTGTCAGAAAATAAAGAGCCCTGAGTTTCAAAAAACTTTATTTATATATACAGTAGCCCAGGTCTGAATAGTATGGTAGTCAACTTACGGCCATGCGGCTAACAGATGACGGTCAAGCGCAGCACCGCTGTTCAGAGTGGATCGACCATTTCACTTGGATTAGGTGCATCGGCCTCATGCTAATGCCTGAGTTTCAGCGCATCTGTTTGACTCACCACTGAGCATTCCGTAATTCACCGATCCCGCGCATTTATCGCAATTTAAATCGCATACGAAACGACTGAAAGTACATAAAATAAAGGTCCATTGTATGAGCATCCCATGCCATACGCCACCCTCCTCAACTTTTACCGGCCACATAAAAGTCCAATCAAATATGGCCGGATGGGCTCTTGCCCTGCATCGCCAAAACCCCAAACACACCCTGAAACGCCCACGCTATCAACCTCACTCGCCGTACGCCCTCAGTCGTACCAACGCCTCCAGCCATAACGCTTGAACAGCGGGAGAGTGTCCGTCGCCGTGCTGCTAGTTGGGTCGGTTGGAGTTGGGAACGAAGCAGCAAATGGATCGGAGGTGATTGTGACCTGAAAATGAAGATGACGTCAGTTAGGACCGAGGAGATTAGTGTAGGATCGTCAGGGTGAAAAATGGAGCTTATTCGGGAAATCTAGCAGAGTAGATAGCGTATCGTGTGCGCGAGAGAATTACGGCACATGACGTTATATGTGGGAGATTATTAGAATACGTACCGTAACTGTATCTGTTCCAAAGGGATCTGGCGCGAATGCCGGATCAGTGGGAGTTGCGAACGGGTCGCTAGGCGTTGTAGGACTCGCGAACGGGTCGCTAGACACAGTGGGGGTTGCGAATGGGTCGGAAAAAGTCGGAGAATCGGTGGGTACTGAGAATGGGTCGGTAGCCGAGTCCGTCGCGGTTGGGATAGGATCGGTTGCACTGAAAGTATCCGTGGGGAACGTCTCGGTAGCGGAGGGAAACGGGTCCGTCAGTGTATCCGTAGGCAAGAAGGTGTCAGTCTGGAATATCAACCCAGCCGAGATTAGTCACAAGAGAAACGCCGACGACGTTCCAGTTCACATACCGCCGAGGCTGTAGAATCCGGCCCGCACGCAGTAATAGTTACGGTCTCGGTTTTAGTTTTAGTAGTCGTAACTGTCTTGGTCGCACCGCTGCCCTAGAGAATGAAGTGTAAGAGCTTAGGTATGGTGGTTGAAATTAACTGATGAAACACACCTTGTGCACCAACAAAGTAAGCTGTGTCGTAACAAGCTCGTAATGGGCCTGCACGGAAGCAGCAGCGCCAAGAACCACTAGAGCGCCGAGAGGAGAGAACTTCATGTCTGCGCTGGGCGGTATCTCAAAGCTTCACACGAGATTGCTCAAAGACAGACGATGCAGGGCCAGGAGGAGAGGGGCATATCACCCGGCCAGCATGCTTCGGCTTTTAATCCCTGCAGGTCCACGTCTGGACAGACGACCCTAGCATCTCTGGGCGAATCTGACGCGCAAAATGCACCCCCGAACTATCCTGACGATCACTCCGCAGCTGGGAACGTTCGACGTGGCAGGCAGTGGCCGATTACCGAGATTCGCCATATGCGAAGGCTTCTTCGGCGTATGGGCGCGCACGGAGAATGTCACATGCACACGGTCACACGCCTAGATAAGTAATTGAGTCGGATTGACAAGTAGATGGACAAGCCAGTCCTTGTCGTGGGGACGGATTAGCCGGACGGCTGGGAGAAAAGGGGCCTGATTAGAACGTCGGTGATGGTGGCGGCTCGAGGCGGATCGGACAAGGGTTGTTTGTGTAGTCGGTCGGCTGCACATCGCCTTCCGGAGATCATTCCTCGGCGTCTAAAAGTGGGAGATATCCAGGTTCATCAAATGATAAAAATGGAACATAAAAGGACACCGACGAAATCGCTCTCAGTTGCGTCGACATCCAGAGCCGTACTCTGTTAGCCTGTGACCAAGACCGACGGCGGTGTGAATCAGGACCGGCATGGACAAGCCTTTCAAACATGTGCCTACTACGAAGAACCTCCGAGCTGACCGCGTGATGCCGACTCCACATCCGGTTCGCAAGCCTAGGATTGGCTGACTCTAGCGAGCAGGACCAGGCCCTCTCGCCTACTCACGCGACCTGTCGGGTGCATGTGGCATATTCTGCTGAGGAACTGTAGCTAAAAGTATTGGCGAACGAGTTAAAAATACGGCCTCATCACCAGCAAATGTCGCCATATTTTGGGAAATAAATACTTCGTTGTCCTGCCACAAACTTAGAAGCAGATACTCCGAGAAAACTGGGGAAGGCCCGAGGTTTTGTCGGCTCGTTGATGACGTTGTATCGCATGCTTTGTGAAACGGAGACTCATCGAACGTTTTATGCGCTTGTTCTTGTGTCATATTACGAGTGCAGAAGTCGGCAACGCAGCGAAGATCGAACAAGCAACGAAAAAAATCCCTAACGGAGTAAGTGAAGGGACACAACTGTGTCACGTGGGCAGTGGTCAATAACTTATCGCCACAACCAGCACAAACGGTGCCAAGAGAGTGGCATGAAAGATAGGATTTATAAGAACGGAACGATGATAGAGTCGTGAAGGACTTCTTAAAAGCACCCAGAGCCTGGATAGTCTTACTCCACCAATTGCTGCCTGAATTTGAACGTCATCTCTACCAAACATTTAAAACATAAACCAATTTAGGCTATCCAAGGTTCCAGGTACAGAGAGCTCTTAGGATACCACTAGCTTTGTACCGTGGCACAGAAATCGTGAGGTGTTTTATTATATGAGCCAGTGTCGAGGGGCTCGAGTCTTGTGGTACTTACCACCGTTCGTTCTGTTTCTCTCAATATGGCCCCACAGAGAGAAGGCTTCAGACGACTGAGTCCATCTCGCCATTAAAAATACACGCGAATTAGCTTTGAATTGCGATGAAACACCCTCACATCGTTTTTCAGGCGCCTAACCGTGCCACAGCGGCCATTGGATCAGTTAGGGGAATTCAATCTCCGGATTAGTATCTTTGCCACTATCGGTCCCTCTATACTTGAGTGACTACTAACTGAGACATCAAACAGCCTGGCCAACAAGTAAGGCTAGTCTCACTACACAACTTTCTCATGAAAAGTCTGGTCGAGCGCATTTAGGGCCAATAGTACCCCTAACTTACAGCTAAAGTCGTGGTTTCTGAGCCAAGTACGCGGTGAAACGCGAATGAAAACGAAGGAGCATCAAACCGTTTCCCATCGAACAGGGGCAACTGGCTATATGCGCGCTGAAAGGGTCAACACCTCAAGGTACATGAGTCGTTTCTGGCATACGGTTATTTGTGTGTTAATGTTAGGTTACATAAGCGCCAACTCGAGGAAACAAAAGACAAAATTCCTATGACTTTCAGCAACGGGTTAGGCGATGGTAACAGTCAAAATGTATAAGTGCATGTTATGGTCTACACGAAGGAACAATCTAGTTCTCTAGTCGCCGAAGGCGAAGTCATTCCAGAGTCTAATCAAAGCTCTAGCAGGACTAAGGGAATGCGGTACTATTACGACGCAAGTAACGCCACGTCGAACCCAAGCGTCAATCATAAGAGTTACGGGAACGACAACCCAGACAAACGTCCATGCTTTCATAAAGTAGTGGTTGGCACCCGACCGTTGCTCGTACTCTTCCTTCTCGTGCGTGATCACACTGTTTCCATTCGCAGTAGTTCCGTTCATGGTCACACCGTTCGCCGAATTTTGGTGATTTTTGGCCGTCGGGTTTTTGGTCCCAGTGAGTCCGAGCGCCTCTTCCGCAATCACCACTACGCTTTGAAGCAGGAAGTAACCTGCTATGCTCCAAAATTCCGTTCCGTGTCCTGTGCCCCATGCACCCCAGTCATGCATCACTCCAGACGCCAGGAATACCCCCATCACACCGCCCACTCGCATGCCCAGCTTCCGCCCGGAGGTGGTCGCCTTTGTAGAGCCGGATTTTCCTTTAGGTGTCGCGACAGAGCCAACCAGCCCGCCGAGATATCCACCGGCTGCGGCTCCAGGTTTTCCGCCAGCGGTCAGAAAACTCCGCCGGAACAGGGCATGCCACCTGTGTGACCAAAAGTCCCGGACGGATATTGCATCCAGAGGTCCATCGAATATCGGCGGCCATTCCTTTTTCAGCGCTGACGCGGGAAGTGAATATGGTGAGATGGATGGAGGAAGCCAATGGATAGGGGCGGCGAGTAAGGTTACGAAGTAGTGTCCAGCCGCCAGTATGTTCATCACCGAAAGTCCACCAAAAAGGGCCAAGGGAAGTGCGATGAACATAGGGTGTGGAAGATGAATGATGTGGTTACGTGTGAGGGCAAAAGTGTCACGAAAGATTGTATCTCCCTGGGGTATGCCGTGTGTGCCCATGTTGGCGATAAGGGCTTGAGCGGTATCGAAATAGAAGAGATGTTTTAGACAGAGTAATAAGGTGCTTCTATAGAAATGCAAATGGGTATCGTCAGGGCGCGAGTCTCGTGGGCGATGGCATGGGCTCTCGTTATGCCAGTGCTACAGCAACAATGTTTACGGTCAGTCGCTCGGGGAAGGATGATCTATAGAACTTACTAGACACCTCATATCAAGCGAATAGCTGATATTATTCAAATAGCAAGTCCCGCAAAAAATAGATGGTCTTGTGCAAGCTGGCTTTCCATCATATCTTGGCGGTTCCGTCATTGTAGCGATGTCGATGAGCTTCATAGTGAAAGCTACGCCGGTGACACAGTTCACAAAGTTGAACGCATTGAGCCATGGGTCGGAATAATAGAATTTGGTGCATAGGTGCCAGATAGACGCGAAAGTCACGGGTAGTAACCAGAGTCGTAGAGGAAATAGCCGCGGGTTCAACGTGAAGTAGTAAGTCGCCGAGATACTGAGCGCGCAGAATATGACAGGAGCTGGCTGGAATTCTTGTCGAGCGGAAGCCTGATGAAAAAATATCGTTGTCAAAGGTTGTCGAAAAAAATTCTACTGGATGTACTCACAACTGGCCACATTAGACGACTAAACGACAAGTAGTGTTATGAAAGAAGCGACAAAGATGGTGGGTTACTTCGGAGGAATGCGTCGTTGACTCGGAATTTTCATGCGAGTCGATGGTCGTCGGGGCAGAACGGGGATCGGGCTACGTCAAGGCGATGCAATATTGTTTAAGCGCCGGGAGACCGAGCCCGGTCAAGGGCCACGCATCCCTACAAGGGTAAAATACTTCAATAATACACCAGCGCTTGATAGGCCGCAATACATGCATGTTGTGATTGTTCGAGCAGAGCGGGGAGGACAGTTGGCAAGGATAGAGTTTCGGAGATATGAACGTTGGTGGGTCAAGGAACTATTTAGGGGCTGATGTAACTCATCAAATCCAGTTCGAAGCCTCCGGTGAGCTGGTCATTTAACCAAATATGGCTGGATTAATTAAGATCTGGCCTAACTGAAGTCAATTCAATGGTACAGTCAATCACGAATTGGGAACTCACAAGGTTAGTAGGCAAATTAAGTTATCATTGGTCATCACCTTGCTTCTGCAAGGTCACTCCAGGGGTCAATATTCCGTCGCTCGATCGTGCAATCAGTAAATCACGTGAGAAGTGTAGCACCGCATTCGCTCCGCTACTGTACAATCTGTACAACCGCGGTCTCCAGCGCTCCAGTACGAGTCTCGGACGAGGCTGCGCTGTGGTCAATTCTCCGAGGTTTGTTTCATGTTCGTTGCTCTAATGTAACTTTGCAGCCGTTGCTCATCTCATTTCCCTTAGCTCCCTATCCTGAATGGCCATCTGTCTTGTAAAGCTCGATACGACCTGGAATAGCAACGCGATTTCCGCTTACTCAGTTTATTGGGCCGTCTGCCCCTAGGTTCTTTCTATTTACGCTGTGCGCCGTCAATTATCAATCAAGGTAGTAGCTACAGCCTATGGAATTTTAGATAATTCTATTTGCGATGTTAGGTATCAAAGATGACTGGCGGCACGCAAGCACTGTCCATCATCCTTGCTAACCAGTAAGAATGTTTGGTGTTATTCTACACTATATGTGCTGATCATCAACATAGGCTTACGCTTCAATACCTTTTATCGTCTTCGTGCTGGTTCCTCCGACCGGCCAATTTGGCAGCTTGCGCAGCCCGCGAAGGGTACGATGGTGTCCGTGCGGGGTGTCTTGCTGGCGTCAACGACTCCGAAGTCGCTGAAACTCAACTTGGAGTCCGTCACGTTCATCTCCAACGCCGATCGCCCCGGTAATTCGTCCTCCGGCTCTGGATCGTCGCTGTCATCCTCAACCCCGGGCACAGTTGGCCGAACGAAGCGGGAACGGCGTCAAGACGGTAATCTCGCGTCATTCAAGAAGATGTGAACGTCAGCAAAACACCCCTTTACTCACGAGCACTCACGAGCACGGGACTTCCTCGGGATCTTGCCGAGCTTTGTGAGCGCCATGTAAAGAGTTAGTGAGTATTCATGAGCGCTGGTATAGGTGTGTACGAGCACTCGGAATCACTAGTATAGGTGCTCGTGGGTATTCATGGCAGCTCACGAATGCCGAGCTCGGGATTTTACTGATCACTCGCGAGTAGGTTATATGAGATACGTAAAAGTATGAGTGCCTGTACAAGTGCTATGATATAATGTATCTATGTTCGTGCTTCATGTATTTACACAGTACTCAAGATGCAGTAGCCGCGACTTTATACGTGAAAAGACCTACCGACGCAGGTAGAGATGACGTGATAATGGGTATGCGCGGAAGAGCCAAAGACATATCGTAAATCGCTTACGCCTTGACATTTCAAGCGCCACAAGAGATCAGGATACAAGTCAGAGCGCAGTATATAGGTTATGTGTAGTGGGGGTACTCAACAAATCATATCTTCGAGCTTTTTTGGCCGGGGTTTGTGCGTTCTACCTGGTGAAAGAACAAACAGAGGGAGAAGGGGGGCGGTTGTGAAGGAGGGATGTCGAAGTCCCAATGTACCTTTGAGTCGCCCTCGAGGTACAAATGTAGTCAAGTATAAGGTACCAGAAGGTACCCGGCTGTGTGATCCGGGATCCCATGATCCAGGTACGTAGCTCTCATTGGCTAATGTAATCCGATCCGAATCTGAACCACATGGGATCCTCGTCTTAGTGTCGCCCGCTCTTTGCCCAAAGGCAATCTCGACCACGACCACCAACCTTCGTGAATACGCCCCTCAGCCCTCGGCTCGTTGTTCCCATGTCACAGCACCTTCGTTAACGGCAAGAGTACTCTCACTAGCGCTTCGTACGCTCTGCGAGTCGCTAACAGTGCCACCAGATCTTACTCACGCATCATGATTGGTATCCGCCCATCTCTCTGGCCTTTTGCTGGTGGGTACAATTACTTCTTGATTTATCATATCGTTCACTGACAGTTTACCTTGAGTGTGGTACTGCTTATAGCAGAGCATGTGGGCGAATTGTATGACGATTGGACATTTTTGTCGCCACTGCTGCGGTTTGTGCTGGTTCGTTGTGTCTGTAGCTGGCTTACCTGTTCACGACTATGGCTTGCACTGTATCCTATGCATCTCGCATGTACATAACGGCCTGGTCGCTTAATTGACTACTTTTGTTTCGCTCAAATAATTGCTGGATTGGACGACTACCATATGTGTACATGCACTACGAGCACACAGATGGCGCTCGGGATATCTGGTCAGGTTCTCCCATTGAGATGTGCCCGTGGCCGGGCGACGCACCTTGCTTGCTTAGGGTGAGTTCGATACGCTATAAGTATAACCCAACAACCGTTGTCGCAAAAACATAGTAACGAGAAACGAAACAGCGCGGTACTTGAGACAAAAACAGTACAATCATAGGTGAGACAAATAGTGGCAAAACGACCGTGAACGAGGTAACTGATACTTAGATAGAGAACTTGATAGAATATCCGCTAATGAAGCAATCAGACATCAACTAGTCCAGAAAACACGTATTGAGTTCACTCAAGTAGCACAGGTGCGCTTGATGCTTGGCCTTGGCTCGTTAGCATCAAGTTCTCACTTTTGGAAGAGCTTGCCCTCTGATTTTGACAATAAAACCGAGAGCTTGACGGGCGCAAGATCTTGGTCTCGGCATTAACGGCCTAAGCCTTAAAATATGAGACTGGCTTAGGGTGGGTAGTCATTTTGTGAACAAGCGCAAAAGTGACAAGGACGGTCGGAGGGAGTGAATTATGACGATCACCACGCATATAGGCAGATAGTGAGCCCAATGAGTGCAGCAATTCGGGGCTAGATGCAATCCAATTGCTACGCGACTTTAACAACCACCCGCTTGTAAGAACCCCCTATAAGAACTTGAAATGCGCGAACGAGAGGCTTAAGAGCCTGAACAGTGAGACAAAATGAAGGCAGGAGCTCAGCAAAGCGGTCTAGGACTAGTCGGGCTCTGGAGGAGTTGCACAATCCCTGTAATCTATGAGTCATGTGCATGTGTCTATGCAGTGAGATCGCAAAATTCTACCTATAATCAATAATCCAATAGATTGTTTCGTATTTGAGCTAGTGTGAGTTTTGATTTGCTATTAAACCAGGCTCACCAACTGTCAAAACGTCCCGGGTTGAGACATATGCTGCACAGTGGTGATAGCCGAGGTCTGAGCCAGGTAAGGCGCTGTTTGTCAAGTACATATAGAGCTCGAGATTGATGAAGACATTTACTTAATGTTGAGTAGCGAAAGAGATAATTGCATCTGTGAAGCAAGTAGATCGATCGTTGTTGGCTGGTGGTTCGGGCCTGAAGTGCTGAACAGTCGTCTATACTAGGCTTCGTGTAGGGACTAAATAGATGCGTCTTGCACCCCAACCCCTGAGATTTTTAGCAGCTTGCTATACACCATACTCGTTTGTTTAGTCAATTACTACAACGCTCCTCTTATCGCTCGTCGATTTCGACAAGCTGCGGATGGTTAAACCAGGAACCATATTCAAGGGTCTGATTATAAATCGAACCCTTTAGACCCCTCACGTTTGATGGAGCCAATGTGGGGGGGGGAGTGACCTTGGCAAGCAAGGTGACAATCTTGGGATTCCCAGTCAGGTTCTCGCACGTGACAGCTAAGGGGGGGCATAGAATATTGTGCTCGTTGCCTCGTAAACGCTCGGAATTCCCTTTGAGCGCCGGCGGATTTGGTTGAGAATGAGCTCGTCGAGCGCGCTTTTGGACAGTACTAGCTCCACCGAGCTTCCTAGAGACGCTAATCAGCCCTCCGAGGCGTCAACTGAGGCATCGACCTCTGGGCCCTCGGTTGACTGAAAGTAAATGTCTAACTGATAATTGACTTGTTCTAAAGACTAACCGATATATAAGTCGTCGCATTAGCCGCCGAGTAGCTATAGTACGTGGCCATAAGGACTTTGAAATCTACTTGTACGTTTTTTCTGCATCTATGCTTCGGCCTGACGGCTCTCTCCGTCATCGGACCTTGTTTGACAGATGTGTCTCGGCTTTATTGCGCTCGCCCTAGTATTTTGTGTCCTGGTAGCGCTGTTTATGATTCGAATTGGTACAATGTTTGTATTCAAATTACTACTTTAGCAGATAAACGAATGTTTGTCCGATGGAAACAGAGGCGAAGTACACTGCGTTGTAGGCTTGGTTAGAACGTCCATCTCGAGCTCCTCTGGCCCCCCCAGGCAAAAGCAAGGTCAAGGGGCCCTGGTCAAGGGCCGCTTCTAGTAGAACTAGACAGTAGGGAAACATTAGTGAGTTCTGAGCGTTTCGTCAAAGAATAAGACTTACTACAACAATGCAAAAACAAAAACAAGTGTCTAGTAAGCCGGTAATAACACAAGATCCTTAACTCGTCTAGTCTACTCAAACAGCAGCTTCTTGAGGCACTTTCACCTTCTGCTTCCCTCCCTCAGGTCCGACGGTTGCGAACTTTGGATTGTCTTGGGCTCCAAGTAACTTCTCAATCGCGCCTCCGGCATTCAGCATGTGCGCGTATTTTGGCTGAACGAATAACGCGCTGTTTCCCGGTGTAAATAAGCATCCAGAGGAGTGGCGTAAGCGACTCACTTTGCTGTTGTCAAAACCTCATCGCTCTCAACACTGCGAACTTCTCCAGTTACGGTAGCTTTTCGGCCCTCAAGCTTCTCGAGGCGAGTCCGAATCGAGATGAACTGGTCGGCCCGGGCTGGCGCGCGATAGTTAATGGATAGATTTGCTGTTACTCCAACTTTAGCGGGAAGGTTTAGCAGAGCCTGAATATGTGTCAATATATTTGAGGGAGATCCGATAAGTTTTAGACAGAAATTTACTCACCGTTCGAGCAAGTGACTCGTCCAGGAGTGTGGCAAGTAATCCGCCATGCACGATGCCATCATGTCCACACAACGAGCGCCCAACGTGAACTATAACAAGAGTTTCGCTTTCGTCCTCTTTTGCGAACACGACCGGCGGAAGAGCGATTTTTCCTTTTGAGAGATGACTTGAGCCAGTGAGTGTGATGATAAAACTGAGTGTCACCGACCTGGCCCTCGAAGGCTGCCCGAAACCAACGCATGCCTCCGTCGTTCTTCGGGGTAGTCTTTGTACGGTCGACTCTCGTACCACCCTGTTATCCTTACGTTAGGTCTGATAAGCGTGATAAACCTAGGAAAACGAAACTTGCCTTCTCGCTTCCTAAATTCCTTCACAATCTCCAAATTCTGTATCTTCTCCTCGAGTGCAGCTGTATAGATTGCGGCCTCTTCGGTACCGAGCGCAGGCGCTGGTGGAGCAGGGGCAGGCGCTATAAGCTGCAAAGTCGTTGGAGGGTACAAAGAGCCCGCAACGTAGGATGCTGAAGCGAGACTCACGGCTACCGCCGCAGCTAAATACGAGTATTAGCTACGAGTCAGATTGGATATTGCAGAGGGGATCAAATGAAGTGATAAGCTTACCAATCGCACGTCGCGGTTTCTTGGGGCCCGCAGGAGTCGGAATAGTGGTATGCGCATGAGAACGAGAGTAATAGCGCGAGGATCCGTGGGATTTTGCGTGGACAGGAAATTGGCGGGGGAGAACCGATGAGTTGATTCTCGATGACTGAATAAACTTTGCCCCTTGAGCTAGGCCTGTGTTCAATCTAGTAGCGGCGAATGACATGCTAGAGCAAGTAAATCACAATGAAGGTCGAGGGAGAAGCGTGGTTGGGGAGGGGCTCGGCACGAGTTCTGCCGGAAGTAACCGGGTGGACGAATACACGATTTCACATAACCCGGGTCACGTGAAGCTCTGTCGGCCTCGCCAGCCCGTCCTGCAGGCTCGCCATTCTCGGGCTCCATCTTCCCATATCAACGGACTCCGGGTTGCCATACCCGACTACTCGATCGAGCTCAGAGGATCTCATCTCATTGTCATCGGCGCACTACCATATTGGGATGATAAATTCTCCACTCACGGGCTCGGGAGTGATGCCCGACATATTCTTCATCTCACCTACAACAACCGACTAGATGACCTTATGGATACTACACGGGCGTCGGTAACATGGCGCCGGCGCTGACTATGGCTACCTGATTTCCCTAACTTGAAGTAAACCCGATGGACATTCGCAACACCTGGGCGGAATGCATAGCTGCTGAGGACTGTAGTCATGGTCTCTCTATAAAAACCACTTCAAGTCGCGGTGAAATTCTCATCCAACAATTGTACTTCTCCTGCTCCAATACCAACTTCACTATGCGCTTCACTTCGTACGCTTTCGCTACTACGACCGCCCTCCTGGGCTCTAACTTGGTCACTAGTGTTCCTCTGAATCCCAAGATCATTACGCCTCCCAAACACTTGTACTCGTTCTCGCTGGCCTTCACTAATACCCGTGCCATTGACGGCCCACTCGGAACTCGCGTTGGCCTTGGCCTTACTGGGTAAGTAAATTCTTAGCACAAACCAGATGAAAACATCATATTTACCTTTTTTGTGCAGCGGCAACCTGACCGATCCAACTGGATCGTTGATTGGACGTGTAGTCCCTGGAATCGGAGGGGAAACCGGTATAATCGACAAAAACGGCAACTTGGAGATCGACGTCAAGGTGTTTTTCCAGTTCAACGACGACCATCAGTACGCATATGCGGCTATTTCTGGCATTGGGCCGCTTAGTGGGAAGCCTTACGACGCTCAGTCAGTAGACAAGTCTAGCCTTCTGAGAACGTAATGCTGAAACCAGGACAATTCAACAGCCACATCGAAACCAATTCATCATCGAGGTTTGCATGGAACAGTTACTTTGTCGTGGCCAACGTCTCGCTGGTTAACCCTGCTCTCCTAATCGGTGACGCATTCTACGTGAGTGTTCGAATAATGCAGGCAGTTCTGAGCTGACGATTTGCAAAAGTGGCCTACCTCATAACGGTCGTCGCACGCCGCACAGGCTATCGATACCACTTATAGATATCTGTACTAGTTTCGCGTCTGCGGTACTTGAGCTGGCCAATACGAATACGTTGTGCTCTGAATATTGGGTAGTGCACGTCAAATTGGTACTCCTTGAATAACACACCACCCTCTAATCGTCTTGTTATGCGACTCCATCGGGGCAAATTATTCGACCCTCTCCTTTCGCAGTTGCTTTCCATTACTGAAGTCACTTCCGGACTAAACACAATACCTGAGCATATGATCACGTCAAAATCAACATCCATTCACAAATTGTCTGGCCAAATGCTTAGTCGTCGCCAACTTACGCTTTTCTCACTAATTCAGCTATCCTTGTCGATGCGCCCGAGGTGCATATAATTATGTACGTCAAATGAGGAGTATACAGTAATAGGCGCCGATCATCTCTGGTCCTCGGCTCCGAATAAATCTGAGTGGTGTAGACGACCATGTTGAAGAACGTTGATCTCAAGCGGCGTCACAATGAGAATGTATCCTGAAGAGCTCGCAGCCGAGTCTCAACCATTCAAATGTCAATCAGATAAAGTGAGACCTGCGTTGAGGAACGCCTCCTTGGTAAACATACGATTGACATGACGTTGGATAACAGGATAATGCTTGAGGCGCGTGTAGGCAGCATGAGTGGCTACCGAGGACCACAGTCACGTATGGTTTTAAGCACTGCTCGAACTCACTACAAACTGTCATGAGTCCAGGACACCAGACGACTCCCCGTACGCTACCAGATCCATCATGCGCTTTATTTCGTACACCCTTGCTGCTGCGACTACACTCTTAGGCTCCAGTCTGGTGTCCAGTGTACCTAGTATCAGTCCCAAGCATATCAAACCCCTAAACACCTATACTCGTGGTCCTTGGATCTTACAGAGAATCACCTTATCGACGGCCCACTGGGCACCCGCGTCAGCCTTGGTCCTATTGGGTAAATACACTCTTTATTATACGTATGACGGCGTGATGTTGAACTTTTCATACAGCGGTGACTTGACTGATTCAGCTGGCTCGTTGATTGGACATGTGGTTCCAGGAGTGGGAGGTGAAACCGGTATCATCGACAAGAACGGCAACCCGCAAATCGACGCCAAGCTGATATTCCAGTTCAAAAACGATAAGAAACATATGTATGCGGCTATCTCTGGCGTTGGATTGCTCACCGGGAAGCCTTATGATGCTCAGTCAGCATACAGCTTCATTTCATTTTAGGTGCTGAAACTAAGATAATGCAATAGCCACATCGAAACTGATTCCCCATCGAGGCTCGCATGGAACAGTTACTTTATTGTGGCCAACGTCTCACTGGTTAGCCCACTCTCCTACTCGGCGACGCATTCTATGTGAGTATTTGAATTATGGGACTGATTCTGAGCTGACGCTCTTCAAAAGTGGTCTACCTCTTAACTAGCACACAATGGACATAAGAGCCTCGTGTTAATTGTTGCGCACATTCTCATACTTAGTTCCGCTCAATTCATGCCCATCTGGCTTCGTAACTAAATAGTTGATTACACCGACGTCGTTAAGCTGACACACAAGCCTTGAATCGTTCACGGACTAAACAGGGACATAGATAAATCTATCCGGCGTTGGGTATATTGGCGCCCGGATTATTTGTCGATTGATTGACTTTGAGTTGCACGCATATATGAAGGTGTTAAGTTGACGTTAAAAGCCTCGGCTCTCTTCGAGCACTGATACAGTAATTGGGTAGGGGTGTTTAGAGCAGGTCCAGTATCACGGCACACACGGAATGGATCTCCGACATTTATTAACATAATCCAGACCAGCAGTGTTTTACAGGCTCCTAGGGTGAGCTGCGGCTTGCCAGCTCGCCGCCGGCCCACCCCAGCGCCTGCGGCGGGCCGGCGCTTCGCGCCGCGAGCGCGCCCACGCACAGCATTTGACCGTTCAGCAATTATTTCAGCGTTCAAAGCCCAGTTACATAATATTGCAATTAAGCTCTCCCACGTCTAGTGAGGTCTAAAACCCAAGGAGTTCGAGTTATGAGAATACCCAAGTACCAGCAACACGTTCAACTGACCCACAAGGCTGGCTTGTGTATACTGAATCGACCCCGAACCAACCGGTCTCTTCACTTAGTTAGCTTGCAACTCTGGGTGAGAAACAAAAAGCATGTACATTGCGCCCACGTTGGCGAAATCTCCACTATATCAGTTCTGTAGAGATGTAATAGTCATGTTGTTGCTGCACGGCGGGTAGTCAGCCGGGCTGAGTGAGTCGGTAGTGACCGATCAGAGTAAACCAGTGTCCCCAGTGGTTCGCTCGCGCTCGGCTTGCTTTTTCCGCGACTGGAAGCTACGAGAAGTGTCCAGGGCTCTCTGCATGTGGGGCTGGTTCTAACGTGAATATTGCAAGGAGCAGTGTACGTTCCCCGAGCTCGGCGTCAGGCGACGCGGCCTCCACCTTTACTGTCACTGATGACCGAGACACATATCGTGGGCTATGCTGAGCCTAACGAACGACACGATACTCTCCGGGCTATAAAACCAAGTTTTGCTTGCTCATTGCCAGCAGTCACCCCTCACCTACCTGTGCCAACCTTACAAGCATACTAATATTAATTATGCGCCTCCTTCACCTCACTGTATCTACCGGTATCGCGCTCTGCACTTCTGTCTTTGGAGCAAAACTCTTACCTCGCTATGAGCACTTGTACTCTTGGACCGCAGAACTGAGCGACACTAAGCAAATCGAAGGACCGCTGGGCACTCGTATCGGGGTCGCCATCATAGGGTGAGCAAGCTGTCTTTACTCTCAGAATATATTACTCAAACGTTAGACTATCAGCGGGAACTTGACTGCGCCTGACGGAAAACTCCTCGCGAAAGCCGTTACCGGCCTGGGCGGAGACACCGGGGTGATTGACAAGACCGGCAACGTGCAAATCGATGCGCGGCTATTCTACCAGTTCATAGATGACGGAAAGTATGCATACATCTTCTCCACTGGAGTCGGATCATTCACTGGTATCTCGCTTGATGCTGCGTAAGTTTCTAATAGGGCTCCGGCGTTCGCTTCGTAAGATTCACCTGTCCTCTCATCTTCTCCCTAGTCGCATCGAAACCGACTCTCCTTCTCGCGCAGCCTGGAACAGCTACTTCATAGTCGCCAACGTGACGCTTCCGTCCCCAACCTTGCTCAAAGGCGATGCATTTTGGGTAAGCGCCGTACATTGACCGGATATATGCGCATGCCAACTTGACAAAATCTTCTAGTTTGTGACCAACGCCTGAGTGTTGGCTCAGAAGAATAAGCAACTTCATCTCATCTGCATCTCATTCGAATCAAATAATATACACAATCAAGAAAACAGTTTCATATCTTATATCACAACTCAAAGCGCAGCGCGGACCCACTTGCCTCCGTCCTGAGCCTCGAGATATGGCATCAAATCGCTCGTCAAAAAGTCGCTAGCCCACTCGCGCTTGACTTGTGCACTAAGGTATGCGGCAGCAACGTCTACGTGCCCTTGGTTGATCCCAGCTACAATCTTTACGACTTGGGGAGAGACCTGGGAGATTACTTTATCGACATAAGCCGCTGTGACGGTGTCGGTGGTATCCTGACGTTGACACTAGTTAGACGATGGCTGTATGGTTAAGTAACTGCGCTAACTCACAAGCTTCGCCTCAGCCTTCACCCACTGCCAGAGCTGAACTCGAGCAATCTCTGCAGTCGCAGCATCCTCCATCAGATAGTTGATGGGGACACACCCATTGCCAGACACCCATGCTGCGCAGTAAGCGAGAGCGGCCTCGACATTAGCCTTCACCCCAGCCTCGGTGATTTTACCGCCCACGACTTGGTGGTTGAGTAGATCGGACGGGAGAACAGGAGCGGCTGGCGCGATGGATGACGGGGCTGCGTGGACGTGATACTGGTTCGGGCCGTGCATGTGCTCGTTAAAGATGTCCATTGCGATCTTGCATATGAGAGGGTGCGCGATCCAAGTACCTTCGAGTACGAGGTTAGTTCGGCCGGACAAATTGTAATGATACGCAAAATGACCCACCATCATGCCCAGCCTTGACCTCACGAAGCTTATCCGCTCGTACTTTAGCCATGGCAGCTTCGTTTGCCTTCTCGTCACCCTTGATAGGGATCTGAGCGGACATACCACCCATTGCAGCAACCTTGCGCCTAAACAGGGTCTTATTAGTACGTAAGCAATGGGTGGCTCGGCGCTACTCACTTGTGGCAAGTGCGGACCAGGAGTCGTACATAGGCATCCATAAACGGCGCCTCCATCGTCACACTGGTTCGATCTGGCAGCACCACGCTCGCCGCCTCGCCTCGCCTCTTCTTGATGAATGAGAAGATGTAGTCCCATCGACCGCAGTTGAGTCCTGACGAATGCTGGCGGAGCTCAAACAGGATCTCTTCCATCTGGAAGGCGGCCGGTAGGGTTTCGATGAGGACTGTGGCGCGAACGGTGCCTCGTGGCATGCGGATGTAGTCTTGGGAGAAGTTGATGATGTCGTTCCATAGCCTATACGGCAATCAGAGTCGAAGTACTGAGGTTCAAGATAGGAGCATACCTCGCTTCTTTATAGTGCTCCATCTTGGGGAGATAGAAGTACGGGCCAAAGCCTCGCTTGACCAGCTCGTGTCCGTTATGGAAAATGTACAATCCAAAATCGAAGATTCCGCCAGACACCAGTCGCCCGTCAATAATTAGGCGCGGCTCGTCAAGGTGCCATCCGCGAGGGCTATCAAGAGATGAGTGGATGTTTGGGGGTTTCTCTTGGTCACTTACCGAACAATCAGTACGGCAGTCTGGCCAACCGGCTTCAGCTTGTAGTCCTTCCCATTAGTGTTGAAGTCAACCTCACGGCGAACCGCGTCGCGTAGGTTGACCTGACCGGCCAACATGTTTTGGAAAGTAGGCGACGATGAGTCTGGGACATAAAATTAGTCATATCAAAACTTATTTTCAAGAGGACCTACCTTCAAAGTCGGCCATAAAGGTTTTGGCTCCTGAGTTCAAGGCGTTGATGACCATCTTACGGTCGGTGGGGCCAGTGATCTCGACGCGGCGGTCCTCGAGTCCAGGGCCGGGTGGTGCACAGATCCAAGTGGGGTCATCTCGAATGGCGGCGGTTTCTGAAATCGAAGGATGAGCTGTATCCAACGAACTAACCAGCAAATATCGCACCTGGTGGGAAGGTCCAAACTTTCTCAGCTTGACCAGCGTCTAGCAGTCGTTGAGTAGCTTGACGAGCAGAGAGGAGCTATGACGGCGATGAGATAAATCGAAGCAGAAGCTCTGAATGACAAACCTCTTGTCGTGTGCTTTCAAAGGTACGATGGAGAGCGGTAATGAAACGCAAAGCCGGTTCCGAGAGTATTTCGGACTGTGCTCCTGTACACGGTGCTCGACTTCAGATGCGAACATGGATGGGGTTGACATGTCATATACCTTGCACTTTACCTGAATCCAGAGTAGATATTAGAAGGGAAAAAACAGGGTTTGAGTGACGACATACCGAGGATTTGAACACCTTGTACGGAGGTAGACATTATGGATTTTTAGCAGCTCTGGACGACGGAAGAGGTACGAATGGTACTCACATTCAGGTGGTCGGGTGGTATGTATTTGTACCCGGCAAAGATTCACATGAAAGGAGCCTAATTCCGCGTACCCCCGGGAATTTGCACGTGCCTAGAATAGGCATACCTATAAGGGGCACCCCGCTGGACCCTGAAAGTCTATAAGGAGTATCCCGCGTTGCGCCCAACCTGACCTCCACCTCCTCTATTACGCTCATCCCGACCCACAGGCTCACATGCCCCCGCAAGAGCCGAACTCACCCATGACGCCCGGTTCAAATTTGTCTTTGCCTATAGATACAAACTTCACACAGGCAACACTTGAGCTTGTACAACTTTAGCTCACACGCCAATGCTCAAATCCAAGCCGCCAAGCTGCACTCACGCGTTGGGCGTGGCGTGAGCCTGAGACAAAGTCTTATGTCCTCGTCCCAAGACAAATACTTGACTGGCTTAGGTACTCGGAGCTCAGTTGCTGCTAGACGTCGCCACGCATTCCGTTCGTTTGGGCTGACTGTGCTTCAATGGACTATCCTCGTTCGTCGGGTTTTGAGACTCTATGATTGGCTCGTGGACCATAGCACTACCTCAGCTTCCTTCAAATAACTCGAATGTGACATTCTGTCTGGTTAATCCAGGTAGCAAATTCTAGCTTTTTTGCATACGTATTGGCAACTCAGCCTAAGTCCGGCGGCGAGCCTGGGCTCCTATGGAATGGGAGAGAGAGGAAGCATATGTATTCGAGCTACGGAGAGACACAGGACGCGGTAGAGTGGGGGATCCGCGAGGCGCCGAAGGCGGCTCGCAGATGTGTGGCCGGGCCGCCAGCCACGCGAGCGCGGGGCTCGCGGGTGGGCGGCAAATCCTGGTCCTCCAGCAGAGGTGAGGTGGGCGGGAAAAATAAAGAAAGTAAATATGAATATAAACGAATACATATAAACATACATAAGAGGGAATCCGCCGCGCGGACACCGCGCGGCGCCGTATGCCGTGTCAAATAACCTAAGAGAGGACGAGGGAAGGAGAGAGAGGATAGGGAGGGCACGTGACCGCCCAGGCTCTGTCATAGGGACCAGCACGGAGCACAGCGTCCCGGTGGTTCCGTGGCGAACTCCGTGGGGCCAGCGTGGTGTGGCTGCGGATCCCCTCGTGGTGGTATTTGAAATCCACCACACCACGCCACCCACCGTTTAGTCATACCGGGTCTAACCACGGTGCTGACTCATAAATGTGCTTGTCCGTGACATTTGTAGCGAGAGCTCGAGTGTTAGCGGAATGCGTCAACTTTTATATGTTGAGTCCATCTGCAACTACAGTACTCGTTAGGATGCGTGTGATTGTCCTTAAGAGGTATCCGAGCAACGTGAATAAATATGCAATCGAAGACCACATTACGACTCTTACGACCTCATTTGGCGCATTTCAGCTGAACTTTTGATTCATATCCCTAGAGCCATAAGTTGCGGTCCTGAGGCGTGGCTTCAACAAACCAAAAGAACTCGGTCAAAGCGCATCTCAGCAACGATCCCGCTTACTAGATGATAGGCTATAGTGATCTCTCGTCATTTTGGTCTGTAATGCTAGATTTGACACCACACTTGACGCGTTTCGCGTTGAGCTACCTTACCACGCTTGGTAGGTGGGTTTTATTGAGAATCAATTCAGGGCAGCAGTTATAGCTACTGCCCGTATTCAGCAGTTTCAGACGACGCTCAGCAAAAGACGTTTTAGCTGGTTAATTGACTTTGAATCACCCTCAACGCAACGCTCGTGTTCTGGTACGAGCCTTTTTGGCCGCCAGATACTCGACAAGTAGCTTCGGTGACAACAGAGACTGAGTAGATTTAAATTCGATTTATGAACCAATTTAGATGTACCTAAAAGAACATTATGACTCATACTTATTGTCTACCACGGACCGCCACGACCGCATTGAGAAGAGCCACGCGCCGCGTGGTTGATTTGAAATTGACCACGGCAGCCACCGGTATCACGTAATCTCCATGGATTCCACCACGCGGCCTTCCGGGGCCGCCATGCAGGTCCCTACTCTGTCATCCTGCGGCCGAGTATCACGCATTGGGCCTCCGCAGGCTGCGGCTCATGCGCACACTATCATAATCTGTGGTTTGCCTACAACACTGATGATACAGGCTTAGGATCCCATTCCGGGTACAAATTATTGGACAAAGGCTCGGGAACTCGGCTTCTACCCAGCGCGGACTCTCGAAGCACCGCTCCCAGTACGTCTCCCGGGTCTGCCGCCAATCGATCATGCAATTCTTGCACCGAACGGTGGGTAATTTGAAGTTTCGTCTACCGTAAGCGTTAGTGTGATGCCAACTCTCGTCTTTCCAAATATAGTCTACCTTGTGCTTCTCTTCCCAAAGCCGAGCAACCTCATTGAACGACTTCAGATCGCCTTGGATACTCAACACTTGGTCTTGCAGACCCTGAATGGGTATGTAGGCGAGTATATAAGCCACATAGCTAAGAAACCAGTGAGCATATAGTACCGACCATTAGTGATTATACGCACCGAGCAATGTCAGGCATCGTAGTCCAGGTGGTCTTTTCCTCCCCGGTTCCCCAAATATCAACTTTCCTGGCTTCGAAGTCCCAACCCATGATACTACCAATGCTCGATGTTAGCTCGTTCTTATTGATAGGTGAGTGTCCCGCGGCTTACGGAACCAAACAGTAGTCGGGGAAAAGGCCCGTCAGGAGAACCATGATTGGCATATCAATGCTTTTTGCCAGCTTGTGTAGCTCACGCTTCGCTCGGAACAAATCAGATTCCTCCTCTCCTTCGAACGGCTACGACGAAAAGGTAAGTCAGAAATCTATACTCCTACATAATCAACTCACGTCTCCGAATTCGCTAGGGATAAAGAGCTTAGCGCCGGCGGTTTTGGCGGCGCGTAGAAGATTCGGCTAATTGAAAGTGACGTCTGTTTTTGATACCGGGTTTATAGAAACTAACCTGTGCGCTAGTGATCCCTCCTCCGCTCAAAGTGGAGAGCACGATATCCGTCCCTTGGAGTGCGGCAGCGAGCTCGGCCTCGTCATCGTAAGATACACCGTAAAGCGCGGCTCCCCGCTCCTTGAACGATTGAACAAGTTCGCCGTTAATCTAATCCCGCAACACATAATGATAGCTTTCAGCTTCAAGTATGACATACGCACCCCGGATTTCCTGGTGAGTATACGGAGTTCGAATGCTCCTGATTTCAGGATCTCTTCCGTAATGGGTCTGCCGACATATCCAGTAGCTCCAGCGATGGCGATGACTCTGATCTCAGACATAGTAGAGTGAGTAAAGTAGAAGTGTGATTCAGATGGGTTTTCTCGTCCACTGAGCTTAGCTCTTTTATATGTTTCTAATGGCCCATTCGGCCGGGAGACTCGAGTGGCGAGATAGTAAGCCTTCCGGTCATATCGCCATATCCCCGAGACTATTACGTGCAAGTTCGGGCAACGCTAACCGAGACCGTACGTTGTTACAGTAACCTGATTCTAGGCTTCTCAGATATTAAATTGGACTGGTTCATACCATGAAGACAACTCGCAGGCCGGGTCGTCATCAGTATTAATACTACAAACTATGCGGCGATGTCAGCCCGAATTCAAGCCCGACTCAAGCCTCCCTAGATTCTGCGACTCACGTAAGTGCGTTAACAATGTATAAATCTATCTAAGTGTTTGAAGGCGACTCCAGACCAAAGACAAAGACTTAATGAAAGAGCAGCTCTAGCTTCCAGATTGTCAAACTCTTATCTAAGTACATTGACTCTTGGCAGACAAACTTCCGGCTAGTATTCGAAAAGCCAGTGCAGGATGTCCCAAAACATAATACTTGGCTACATGTAATTCATTAACGCTGAAAATATACATCCATCTTCAACCCATTTTTCCACCTTCGTCCCAATCGACGCTTCATTGGATGTGTTTGCTAAAGGCATTACGGTACGTGCGTAGCCGCTGCACTTGGCACAGTAATTGTTGCTGTTGAAATATATGGTGTAGCCAGCGCATGGGCCGCATAGATGTGTTCCTGGAGCGGTAGTCGGGGGGCGAGACTCATCTCGCATCCGAGATATCAGAAGGAGGCTATGGACCCCGAGCTTCACCGCTTCATCAGTAGTAAGTGGCTCCGCTCGCTGGCATAGTTTGGTATGGGCAGGTGCGAGCCACTCTTTAATACCAAACTCTCGAGCGAAGACGATTTTATCGATATCGCTCAGTTCTTTCTCGGCGAGAGGCAGAAGGTAGTTGCGCAGGTCCTCGAAGTTCCACTTGTTGGCTAGGCGAAAAGCAGGGATTATGAGTGAAGCTTCCGGAGTAGGTTGATATGTTGAGAAACGGCTAAATGTTTGTTAGCTTAGCTTCAAAGTAGATGGTGCACATGCTGACTGACGTTGCATATAGTACGGTTAAGAGACACTCAAAATCTGACGCCGACACCCCTTCCATCACGATTGGCTTTTCGGGAGACGAGCCTTCTTCGGGATCTCTGCTCGCCAGCTTGAACATGTCCGAAAAAGTCTCGGACTTCATTAGCTGATACTTGTGGACATTGAATAGCACGTTTTCAATCTTAAAACACATTGAGATTCAGGTAAAATACGTGGATCAGGATGTCTACGTCACCTCAATTACCACTAGAGTGTTGTCAAAGTAAAATTTAGAGTGACGAGTTTTTCCTACCGGGGAGCTCGAGACGACGGACGCCACACCATCTGATTGACATGAACATATGTAAGTCATAGGCATACGGGGTAGTAGGAAGCCACACCTTTCTTCTCGTTCTTATCCGAACCTGCCATACTTAAGATCCAGCGGGAGGTGGTGACGCTCGATGGATTGATTGGGTAGCCACCCCCTTTTTATTTGCCGAATCGATTAGCGCCATGCCCAGATTAGCTAATGTACTGCGTCTTGTCCAAAGGAGGAAATAAACGTGCAGGCCTATTGTCACAATTTAAAAGAAGTATTGAGGGCAAAAACCGGGATTTGGGGCAAGGCATGCACTATCCCGCATACTTCTTAATTGATTTATACCCCCGTGCTGATTTTTTACGACTTTTACGAGCGCAGATGAGTGTTGAAGAAAGTGTTCTATTGTGGTTTGTATATGCTGTCGGCCAATTCATTCAACCAGTTTCATGCAGAGAATCTCTGCCCATCCTTTATCCATTGCTCCACCTTTGGACCCATCGATGAATCAACGGGGCGAGTCACTTCAGGCGAAGTCACCAAGGTATGACCGGTCCCGTTGCACTTGCTACAACGACCGTTGGTACTGGAATATGTGTAACCTATGCAGGGGCCACACGTATATACTCCTTGGGTAGATGGCCGGTAAGACTCCTCTCGTAGGCGAGATATAAGAAGAAGACAGTGAATACCGAGTTTCTCGGCCTCATCCGTGGTGAGGGGTTCTGCTCGCTGGCACAGTTTTGTGAGGGCCGGTGCAAGCCAGGCGTCAATGCTAAACTCTCGAGCAAAAACAACCTTGTCAACATCGTTCAGCTCTTTCTCAGCGAGGGGCAAGAGATAACCGCGAAGATCCTCAAAACTCCATTGGTTCGCGAGACGGAAGGCCGGTATGATTAGCGAAGCTTCGGGGGCAGGCTGATGAGTTGAAAAATGGCTGGGAAATGATATAGTCGTTTTGATGATTTAGTCTCGGAAATGCGAGATCCAACGGTATTTCAACTTACGTTGCATATAAGACTGTCAGTAGACACTCAAAGTCTGAAGACGCCACGCCTTCAATGACTATAGGATTATCAGGGGAGGATCCCTCATCGGGGTCTGCACGAGCAGTATCAAACATGTCTGAAAACGTCTCCGACTTCATAAGCTGGTACTTGTGAACATTGAATAGCGTATCTTCAATCTTTTAACCCTCAGATAAGGACAACGCTATCTCATACAACTGAGACGACTCTACCTGAAGCACTATTAAAGTATTATCAAAGTAGAACTTGGGGTGGCGTTTTGTTGCCAATGCCGGGCGCTTGGAATCTATACACAAGTCACTAAGATGAGTCCTACAAGTTCACGACTTGCAACCACATACCGGCTTTACTTCTATCAGCCATGTCAGAGTTGAATAGGTTCTAAGAGGGGTTGTAGCACTCTGGAGGTAGGATTAGGTAGCCACTGAACATTTTATCATTGCATCAAATCGATTGGCGCACTGCTGTCATACTTGCCACCTTCTCGTTATTTCCTCGTTTCCAGCTCCACAAACACGAGGAAACCACTCGCTTGTTGCTGTTGCTGTGTAATTTGAATATATAGCTGTGCACAGCGACAGACTCGGAGTTTGCACTTGCAATCTACGGACAAGTAAAGGTTGACCCATGGCGTTTGCTCCCTGTATGCTCTAAGATTGATCGGGGTCTTGGATCGTCACTGGTACCAAGCTGGGGCGACTGAAGCTTCTCATCGTACTACCTGGGCTTACAGTATTTTTCTGCTTTAGCCTACAAAAACTGACCGACATGTATCCAAGAGTAATTGTTTCAACCGAGCCCGAGCGCGGTAGAAAAGTTAAACCGCCAATGTTATGGAGGCACAGCGAAAATACCCAACCACAATCGTCCGTATTGTTGTCGGAAAGTTTCTTTACGTGCAATTGGTAGTTATTACTGGCATGAACCATGAGATGGAACTGGTAGGTGGGAATCATAACTCGGTTACGGCACGGGCATGTCATGATCATGCCTAAAGTCATGACCGGCCTGCGATCATGCAACTGGAGCGTGATATCTAATTTTGATGACTGGGTAAGCGCTTACATGAGCGACAGAAAAGTTAGCCCGGTCAACGCTCCAAAGCCTCAGCGTTGCACCTTGGTGGTATTCAGAGCCGGGAATGAGATCTAGCACCCTAGGCGAGCTATATGCACGTCTGATTTCACAAGTCATATGCCAATAAATAACTGTACTCGACTTAAAAGTTTATGTTTCACATGGTACCTGTCGGTGACATAAACGTGAAGGCTCCTGAACAAACAGTTCTAAGTTAGCGTAGTGGTTGTATCATCACGCTGTACTGCGTATGTGCTGGGTTTGAGCCCTGGTGTCGAGGTTCAGAGGTCATCCTAACAGGCCATAAACACAGTCAGAAATCAACAATAATAACCATACGAGTGCATGGAACCAAGCAACAAAAATCTTTTAAATGTAAATTATTACCCCTGGTATACGTGAGTATGATCATGGTTCATGCCAAGTATCATGCGTGATAACGCACCTGGCCATAATAACGCCCTATAGGTACTTATCACTCGGAATGAAACTTTCCAACAGTATCCTCCTGTGAAGTGATACTTCATGAGCAGACCCGTTGACGCAAGACGCAGAAGAAGCAAAGCCACTTTAGTTATGAATAAAAGAGAATAAGCCACTTGAGAACCTCGTAAGAAACAGTACACAGAGTGGTCATCGCAGACAAAGACTAGGAATTGTATCGTTTTTCCACGCATATATACAATGATTACAATTGCAGTAGATCACGTATATCAGCGTAGAAGTTTATTAGCAGCAACTTTGCACACACTATGCTTATATGGCCCTCCAAAAGGGTTTTAGGAGGTTCTCAGGTTCATATATCTGTAGAGGCACAATCATGTGTGGTTGTAGTTATGTCTACGCGTACCAAGGCTAGACCCAGAGTGTGAGTAATCGCAGAGATAACCATAGCGCAGAATTGGGTAGCACTGACGAGTGTATCAATAAAAGCTAGCCAAGTCTAACCCATGAGCCATCGGGTTTTCCTTCATATAAAAAGCCCCCGCTGTTAGTACAACAAAGCTCTTCCAGGAGCGACCGTCACCTTCCAGCTACTCTAATAGATAATTACTACCTCAAAGAAGCTGCCGCCACTTGCTTTCCCACTAACTCTTGAATGGCCGCCGCTGAAGTAATACTCGAGCTAGAAATGGCGCGTCTCCGTTGTGCCTTTAGAATTTCTCAGTGTTGGGCATGCTGTTTTGGAGCGCAGAATCAAAGTTCGTCAATAGAAGAACGGAAGTTCATGATATAACTCAATCATTTGTACAATTTATCCTGATACCACGCTCATGTCACAGCTCTCTCGATGATGAGTGAACTATAAGTAAAGGTATGGGCGACTGATAGCCCAGTGACCAAGAGGATATAAGAAAGAACTCTATTGACGAGGAGGTCAAGTTCTTGGTCTGTAACCTCGAACTTGCCCTTGGTTATATACAGAGAGATACACAGCCTTGTATCTACGTGTACAAAGAACGAGTCATAACTAATTTGATATCCGATGTGAAATAAGAAGGATTAGTCAGACTTCTGGAACATTCTAGAACACGTGATATAGATAAAGGTTATTATGAAATACGAGAGATTAAGTAAGGTGCTTGGTCATAAGACAGATGTCCCATAAAAGGAAAGTATATCTGAAAACGGATGTAAAATCGAGATTATATTCTAGGAAGCGTGTCAAGTCATGACAGCTCATCAGAATACGCATCCATTTTCCACCCACTGGTCTGTAGAAACCTCTTGTATATACATAAACGAATATAACTAGAATATACCAGAACAATCGTGTGACCAAAAGTTCTAGCATATATGCGAAGGTGAAACCTTCGCATACAGTTCCTCCTGGAACCTTCTAGTATGTCGTTCTCCCAGTGTATAAAAGGAGCGCCTTTTGGCTCCCTAGGTAGTTATCAGTGAATATATATCTTTACCCTTATCACTCTCACGCCTTTGCGCGTCGTCTTAGGCACACTGCGCGTTGCGCATTTATTACATAGTTATATACATTTTTGTCATATCTTTCTATAGGTTATGAGCCCCGCGCTCATTGCTTAAGACGTCATAACCTACAGGAACAACGTCGTGAACCCCGTCTGTATAGTACATAGCAAATAAAATACATATCGTACCTTTGAGAACGCTGCGTGAACATGTCAGATATGAACACAAGCTCAGGAACATCCGTATACCGGATTACGCCGCTGCATGGCACAGAAAACTTCAATACTTGGAAGGTACAAATCGAAGACATACTTACAGACTTAGGCCTATTCGAATATGTCACCGGCGTGAAAACATTTCCGCCGTTCGAGATGGTTCAGACGACGGTAACACCACCTAAGACCGCAGATGGAAAACAACCACCAGATATAGTTACCGAGGCGCCGTCCACAGAGTTCAGCGATGACCAGAAGAAATGGCTCAAGGAAGATCGGAAAGCGCTATCGCAAATACGCTTGAGGGTAGATGCGAGCGCACTCACCCATATACAGGCATGCACTCATTCGAATCGGAATGCATGGGACCTACTAGTTAGCACGTTCCAAGTACAAGGAACGGTCGGACTTATCGACCTACGAAGAAAGTTCTTCAGCCATCGCATGATTGATGGTGAAGACGTCAAAGAACACATGCGCAAGATGCGCGATTGGTATCAACAGATCAATTTGATCTTACCCGGTGCAATAACGGAGGTCGATTGGATTACAACACTCGTTGCGAGTCTCCCCGAGTCGTGGGACTCATTTGTCCAATCAGTGGACTTTAATTTCGACCTTACTAACATCAACATTCTGAGCAATAAGGTAGCCGACCTCCGATCACGCATACTAGCGGAAGTGCACCGGCGCGCAACAAAAACCGACGCGGCAAAATCATTCTTCAGCAACAATAAACCCCACAATAGTGGATATATGCGCTCCAATAACCACTCGACCCCCTCTTCTCGCGCTCCAGACAAGTCGAAGACCAAGTGCAACAACTGTGGTCGCATGGGTCATTGGGCAAAAGAGTGCCGACAGCCCGGAGGCGGCGCATACAATAAGACCGGCGCATACAAACCGCCGTTCAGGCAACAAGGTAAACAATACAATAGGTTTACTAATCTAAACAGTACAAACAATAGGCGGCAAGACGCGCGCGCCCACACAGCAATAGACAACCCTGAAACCCCACTGGAAGCTGCCGACAACTTCTCGTTCTTGGCCATCGATGACGAAATCGGCTTCCTAAGCCGGACCGGTAACCAGTGGATAGCCGATAGCGGCTCCACTACCCACATTGCACGCCACTGATTGATCTTCGGCGCTTACCGAGAATCAACCGGCACCGTTACCGGTGTTGCCGGTCAGAACCCTATTGTAGGCAGGGGTAGCGTCCACTTACGCTGCAAAAACCCCATAACCGGTGAGTACAAAATTATTACATTGAAGGACGTCGCACACGTACCTTCATGTCCTACTAATTTGATTAGTCTGTCATTAGTCACCAATCAGGGTTTGAACGTCAAGATGGATCCGAAGAACTTACAAATAACATCACCACAAGGGACCCTTGTGGCTGTGGGCCAGAAAACAGCCGACCGGACCCGGGGAAACCTATGGCAGATCGCATGCGACGCGATCAAAATGCCAAGTAAAGATCAATCAGAGATTGTTCTAACAAAAGTGAGCGGACGTACTTGGTTCGAATGGCACAAGATCCTCGGCCATATCGGAGCTGTTGGTGTTACAAGCCTGTAGCACCATCACCGATGCCCGGATCGCTTCGCGCATCGATGATCACATGACCTCAGGGTCCATAACATCGATGGGCGCTCTCGGCCGCTTATCGGAGATTTTTGTCTACAGTTCCTTTGTCTCATCATCTTCCTTTCTTGGACATTTTCCTATGTTTCTGTTGTCGCTTATGTAAACGCTTCTATGCTTCTCTGTTACCTTTATAGTACATAGCGACTTCTGTGTTTCTTTGTTACAGTTAGTTACTTTGTGCTTCTTAGATACTTTTGTCTGTACACTGTATATATGCGCTACTGGATAGTCTATACAATACAGATCTCGTTTTATCCCTTACACTAGTGTGATAAGTGCTGCGCATATACTCAACATTCCAACAGGTTATGAGCCCCGCTTTGCTCTAACTTGATCATACTAGTTTTATTATCGCTCATTTCAACTACACGTACCACTACAACGCTCTACTAGTCAACTACTATGGCTGGCTCTCAATCTGGCGATGCATCCACTCAAACACCTCCTGTGGTCAACACCTCTGTCGCCATTGGAAGCTCTGGAGGGGGATATCGGGTTCCTGTACTAGCTGG
>WSTJ01000029.1:0-58527 GCA_019623705.1 Ceratobasidium sp. 428
ACAGAGAAAGACTGAAGTTCTCCGGCTACTGAGCAAATAATGTCAGAGATTCGTTGTAACCAACGTTGATTTGAAACGGTGTGATCGCTGAATCCCCTGAGGCTTCCCCCTGCTAAGCCCAAAACCTCTAGGATCTTGCACGAGATCAGTATCTTCGGCTCGGAATGAGAATTTGATGAGATGATTTTGTTTGGGTCGCGCCGGTATGAGGAGAGTACAGGAGAACTAGACGTGAGTCGACCAGGAGATGTCCAAAACGACGAGAGGGCAGCCGTGTGTAAAGAGTCTAGTAAACGATGGAGCCGTTTTGGCAGTTCTTCGCGAATAGTGCTGTTAATTGTGCTAGCGGAAGTGTGATGCTCGCTGTCGTCGGTAGTCTTGCTGAGATGGTAGTAGATTAAGGAGTTTTCTGATACCGTAAAATTTGAATCATTACCCCTTGAAGAGTTGGGCGAGAAACCTAGAAGATTTTGAGCCAGCACTGAGTCGCTTGGATTTGAGCTATTAGCTATACTGAGGATGTCGGCAATAAGTAGACTCCAGAGCTCGAGATGTTCCAATACTGCGTCTACAGAGTCATTATGTAGCCAAGAGTCATGCTTGAGGGCCAGGTAGCGCGCGAGAACAGAGTATGGTTTCCTCGAGCGCCAAATCCCTCGGCTTCGCGTGTTTGACAGATCCAAATTTACTTCATTTAACACGAGACGTCCGTAAAAAAGGTCTACCTGGAAACCATGGGTGACAAATTAACTTGCGTCCACATGCGGACGCGTAACTTACGGCTATACAAGATTCCGGGTCTGCTAAACTCGCATATGGCTGAATTGTACTGGCTAGGGACTTTGCAAGTTCGTATGGAATTTTTCGATAAGTTCCTTCCAACAATACGACCGATTTGATGTGCTTGAGTGAAAGGTCCACGGCGAGTTGGATGCTATGGCTGGTCCGGTGATGTTGGTAGGCTTTCACATAACATTCAACACCACGATCCAATTCATGATCATTGAGGTGTTCCTCGGCGAGTTCATCGTACCGCTGATGCTCGCCCAAAATATGTTTCAGCTGAGTCTTGAACCCCGAATTTCGCGCATATTTGACTTTTTCATCCACCGAATCAAACAGCGGACCGAGTTGTCTTTTCCCATAGATTAGCTGGTCGTTGTCACTGAATTCGTCATGACGCTCACCGATACTCATTGTGTTGAAGGAAATGCGAGCGAGCTAATTCACGGAGTGAATCAAAAGTCTGTCGTTCAATATCTTCCCGGTTTTCCACTAGGATTCTAGCGCCATGGGTGAAGTTTCGCGCGTCGAATAGAATTTGTGCAGCGTAGGTAGGACGCCCAGCCCGAACAAAGGCAGCCGAAGCACGGACCAGCTCATGAGCCCCCTCATAGCAAGTTGCAGCATGGTAGTAAATATTCGAGGTGTTGCCAATTCCCGGGATGTTCGCACAATCCTCCAATTCTGATGCGGCAGCGATCAAATCGATACGTACAGCAGGGCTGTCACCCCGCAGACGTTTTAGCTTTGCCCGGGTCATAAGGTGGTATGCTGTTGAGAGTTTTGCTTGATTGGGTTGATTTGCCTGTCGAAAACACGCCGCAGCAAGCTTATATAAACGGTGAGAGAAATACTCTCGGCCTTTAGCGACCCATTGGGCGTTGCTTGATACGGCTGCGAGTTAGGGTTTAGGCAATAATTCACGCATAACAAAGAAAATTTTACTCACTAGCTATGCGGCCAATCATTTGCGAGGAAGGCTCTACTTGAATGAGGCCGTGGACCAACCATTGCGTCTAGATGACTGTCTTAGGTACTACCTTGATTTGGAAACGCCCCCCCTTACCTTGAGTTTGGTGATAAGCTCACCAGAGTCCCATATCCAGCATCGGCGTCGAGCTCGTGTCATTGCAACATATAGGAGCTTGAGTTCAGCGCAGAGTACTGGAGGGGGAGCCTGATTCCCGCGAGTACCACCCGCGAGATGTTCCCACGCGGAAAGCGGAGCAGCCGAGCTTGAGAAGAAGTTATATATTAACACATCGTCAAATTCCAATCCTAAGGCCGTGTCAGCTGTGGTGGTGAGCATCGGAGGCGCAATATCTAACCTTTACTGTCCATGACAGGCAAAACATTGCATAATCCTTGCAATCGAGCATCTAATTTTTCGGCTGCGTCTGCGTCTCGGACGAGGATTGCTTGCTGTGCCCCGAACACAACTCTGTTGCTGGCACTATTTCCTAGTTAGTCACACCCCTAACGGCAACAGGCGTCATACATACCTCGACCCAAGCAAGAATTTCTCAAAATAACCTTCTTCGTTCCGAATATCTGTAAAGAGGATTGGCGGATCGCCATAGTGTTTTGCCTTCTCTGGCTCCATGGGATCGATGGATTCAGGGAACAAGTGATGGATGGACTGAACAATGTATCCAGCAAAACTGACGATACCCGAAAGGCTTCTGAAGTTGACATTCAGTTGAAAGGTTGTAAACTGCGCTGGGGGCTTGCGGGGGCCAGAAGCCGTAGAAGGTGTTGCCTAGATGAAGTTAACACCGTGTGATCCAACGCAAAATTAAGACCAGATCTCACCAGATCCCTATATGTAAAGGCTTTGAGATCATTGATGCGAAATGCGCTCCCAGCTACGACAGTCTGAGCACTATCTCCGCTCCAATAAATATTTTCCGCACTCTTCGATAGACTACGGAGAACTAGACGGATTCATTATTAGTAGCATATTTCAAGCGGAGTTCTTTGGGTTACAGACGATGTATGTCAATCATCAGATTGTCTTGCACTTCGTCAACATAACTAGATATGGCAATTTGAAAAATACCAATGGGAGAAAGAGGATTAATCACTCACAGGTAATCGACTCTTGATTCGCCAATAGTCTGATGGATGTGCCGCAAAATCAGTCGTGTCCTAGCAAGCACGAACCAACGTGTATATGAATGAGCCAGACAGAAGAAAGATCTAAAGTAATAAATTATAGCTTACCGATCTGCCGCGTCTATTTCTCGCCGAGACATTTTATTCCTGTTATAAATCTCGAATATCGAATAAACCTTGTCACGAACTTGAGCAAGGAGAGGGAACTGCCGACGACTAAGGACATCAACATATTCGCTCCGCGTTAAGAAGCCCTCTTTTGATTCAAAAGCTGCTTGGGAGCCCTTGATTACGCCAATAATCTCCGAGTAAACCAGATGAGGCTCAACGGACGAGGCTAGCCCCCGAAAAGAAGGCCAATAACGATGAAGAAATTCACTAAGAAATTAGATGAGCCGAAGCCAATCATTCAGGAGGCATTAATTCTCTCACTCGTATCCAATGAAAGTGCGAGCTGTTAATGATCCAATTTGGTCCGGTAGAATATGGCGGATATCGGCTTCGAGCAAGGAACACAACTAAAGGTCAAACGTAAATATCCTAGTTCTGGTAGGCTGGTGTGTGATATTCAGTATCTTACCTTATCAAAGGATATGAACAGCGGAAAATGAGAGTCCTGGAGCTCGCTGAACCGTTCTGGGAGGTCGTGGCGAAGATCAATTTCGGTATCAAATTCAACAAGCGCCCGATCTGGGTCTTCACGTGACTGTTTGGCCATCTCTTTAAGCTCGTCCTCGGACTTGAGCGCAATGTTTGTAAATTCGACCAAGCCTTGGTAGGTGGATTCGACATGCTGGGCGAGCACTCTTGATCTAGTGACAAACATTTGCCGCGCGGCTCGAAGACTGCCCTGTACGACATTCGCCTGGTCGATGGCTCGCATTTTATAGATCAAAGCAGTTGTTTTCCCTTCGGAAGAGAAACGATTAGTATCTCTACTTGGACAGCTATAAGTATCTACCTGTACCACTTCTCCCTATAACAATACTTGGGCCATTATGATTAACAATCTGGCGCTCATGCTCGCTTTGAGAGAGTTAGCAAATGGAACAAATTTAAGGCAGCCAGGCCATCACTCACTCGAGTACCATAGGAAACGCCATGTCTAGATCGGCTGCCACAGCTATTCCGGAGTTCAGAGTGGCTACTTTATGAGCTTTGAGCTCCGAAATAAAACTCACAGTTATAAAGCGACTTATTCAAGGGAGCGAAACGCTCCATCCTAGCAGCTTGTTAGTAGAATCATACACCTACATCATAACACGCTGAGCTCACGTAATATCCTGCAACTTCAAGTGGAATGAGATCAGCTACGTGGCTGTAAATCTATTATATTTTTCTTGGCTCACGTCTTCCCGTTCTTCTGCTGTCAGGTCATGCAACAAGAATCCCGAGTCCTGGTTTGAAATCCCAAGTCCGTACTCCATATGGGGAAACATTGCAGGACGGTATTTTTGGACGCCGCTGGGTGGCAACCGATACGAACAGCTATAAAAGGCAAAAATGTTTAGCCCTAGTAGAGTAATTGTAAGCAAGTGGCTATGTGGCTGACCGATCTTTGTAAGCTGAGATCTGACGCCTGAGGCGAACGGAAACTTTTGCCCAAAAGTTATAGTCAATATGAGCGCGAGGTGCGATCCGGAAGACCTTGATGACTGATTGAACACCACAACAATCACCTTAGCCAACTCACAGCGGTAGATGTATGAGGTGGCTACATACCTTGGTGATCGAACTGATCCAAAGAACCAATAGTCAGCATATTGCCAATTGTTTAGCTATCCTATGTGAGAGAAAACTCACAGTGCCGGCGGGATCGGGGGCAAGGTCTATCTGATAAATGATTCTTAAATCGTTCGGGGCCCTAGCTCTAAACAACGGGATGTGCTGAGTACTTCCAAGGACAGATCGATAATTGTCTTGTGTGAACTGGCCAAGGGAAAGCTCCCTGGCAAACAATCATTAACCGGGGTATTGAAGAGGATAGAAGAGGTGGAGAACCAACTTGATCTTCTTATGAATAATCTCCAAAGCGTTTTGATCACGTTCAAGTTTTCGAAGCTCCTTCACTGCACGACTCGAGAGCATAATTGCCCAACGGTTCCCCGCAGGGGCAGCGGATGCCGTACCTGAACTCATGTCAAGTGCCGCGACAATATAGATGTGGTAGAATGAACGAGGATGGTGGTGCTGAGAAGAGGCCGAGTTGGATCGTGCGGATAGTTGCCACTTGATCCTGAGCCACGTGCACGGACCCAAACAAATAAAAATGCAGTTTTGTTTGGGGTGGCGCAAGAATAGAACCCATTTTGGGAATGATGGTAGAGGGATCAGTAGCACTGACGGCGGGTGGGCGCTCTGGTGCAACACTATGTGGAGCGAACTCCTAACGATAGACTCCATTTCTTTTCGGTCGCTCTCTCTTTTAGTCTAGCGCCTCTGCTCATCCTGGGTGTCGATACACAGGGCCATGTCTTAATTCGAACAACACTTATCGATTCAAAAAATAAAATCAGAAAATAGACTTCTTCTGGAATTTTGATGATTGAGCTTTTCGACTCTTCTGTCCCTCGACTGTCGTAGACGACCACAGAGTTGCGGGTGTATGCGCTAGGTTTATCGACTCAGAGCTACATGAAGCATATGACATAGCTACAGGTCACTGAGAGCATGAGCGCGCGTGTGGCTAGCTGCCAATGACGCCCTGCTAAATACCACAACCAGCAGCAAATGAGGGGTCATGCGCGTAATTAATTCCCCGTGTCTTGCCTTATTGAGCGTCGTATCTATTGAAGCAGACCCAAAGCTGCATAGATCTGATAAACTGACCTTTTTTGGCCCTTCTGGTTGGGCTAGGGCCTATGATCTGGAAGTTCCGTATCCAGGATACCTCGTTGTCTCGTCACTCCGAAAGGTGACTGCAAAAGATGGTCGATTTAGGCGAGTCGGTAAGCGAGCATGAAACGAAAGATATCGCATAGTACAGTTTGCGCGAATAAGATGACATTCTCGTACTTTATTAAGCTGGTACTCGATCTTCCCCTGAGTGGACTGTGGAGACGTGTAACGCATTATAAATGATTAAATGTATTGACAAAAGACGCGATCACGTGATGGTGTGGAGTCTAAACACTTGGCCAAACACCCACCGAAGCTACCGCTTCTGTTCCTGACTTCCACCACCTCTCCCCACCCGGCTTGACTGTTTGACTAAGCGACGCCCCGGGATAGAGAATGGGGTAGCAACGGCGGACGCTATCGTATTAGAAACGGTTTTGGGAATCGTCATGAGAGCCCACACACGGCCGGTATGGTCCTCTTGAGCCCACAACCAGACGAGGTCCGAGCGGCGGGAAAACGTCGGCGTCCCAGGCCTGGGTGTTTGGCGCCTATTATTTCACCAAACCGCTCGATACGGGGATTATGAACAAGGTCAAGCTTGCGGTTCTTCAGCCTTTGGGTCGAAAGGTGAGTTGGAGTGAGTTATGATTAAGGCGCCTGAGATAAGATGCTTACAGCTCGCGATCAAGATCGTGCCGCGGGTGTTGACCAACACGCCCGGGACACCGATGGCCATATCCGACTGGCCAAGGCCTAGGCGCAGGACACGAGGAAAGAGATCCGACACGCGTGCGAGGCCGCTGTACCATCCCGATATCCACGGCATATGCGGGATCATCACCCGTCCGGGCCACTACTGTATGGTCTCCGAATACACCGACGGTAGCCAAATGCACGATTACATCATCTCATCTGGGTGACTCTGCGAATTTTCCACATTGTCTCTTCTGCCTGTCCTACTTTCTCCAATATCCCATATACATCCCACGTTCTTTTACTCTTCGTTTACCGCAATTGGTTGCTTGGCGTTTGACACACCCGACAAGTGCCTCGTTTGCTATCTGACTCGGCCCGCTCGTTCCCTGTTTTTGGTTGGCCTTCGTACCTCGTTTGAATCAATTCTACTAGCTAGTTCTGGCCTATGTAACTTGCACGCGCTTGATAGCCAAAGTTGCCTCGTTTGGCAGTTGGATCAGCCGTGTTTGGCGATCCTATTGGGTTGACTCGTTTTGGTCCAAGTGGCTATGGCAAAGTCTAGGCGCGCACAGCCGCATCAGACCAAGAGCTACCCATGATGATGCGGCGCTTGGGCCCGCCTTTTGTTTGGTTCGACGACGGGTTGGCCATAGTCGTGGTGCTTGAACCATCGAACCCATGCGAAGGCATAAAAGGAGGCGGAAAGCCTCAAAGTTGCCATCAGCGCACACTTCTTCACCCACCTTTCACCCTCCGCTTAACATCCCATAACTCACACTACTCATGGATTTCATCACAAACTCCTGTACCGAGTCCACTCAGGTTCCAGGTGAACCTCCGGTAGACGCGGACCAAAGTTCGGGTGGTCCCAACTATTGCGTTATCGCATAACCATAAATATTCGTTCTATCTTTCGCGGTTGTTTTTGTTCCTGTATATCTTTATTTTGTTATTTATTGTATGCTTGTGACTTGTGACTTGTGTTTTTTTTTTTGTATGCCTCTATTTGGGTTTTATGAGTCTCGTTTTGGGGTTTGTTGTTGTATGGCTTCTGGTTTGATGGATACTCCGATTTTGGAAATGTAAGGATCAATGAAATGATCAATAATTGAAGAATACATAACGAATAAGAAAATGACTTTGCGTTAACCAATCTCCCGTCGACTAGAGAACAAGATCTATTCGGCTAGCGACGGGCCTTCTTCGCCCCGGCTGGACCTGCACTGGTGCCGCCACTCTTGGCCAACTTGACGACTTTTTTGATCGCGCGCTTCTCAACCGGCTCAAGGTCATCAAGAAAGTGGTCGGGAAGACGCATCAAGGCGTACCCAACACATGCGCACCAGCGAGACACGGTGCTCTGCGTCAGCCCGTATAACATGGCCGTGGAAGTCTCGTTCCTCGAATCTTGGCGCAATGGCATCCCTTCTTCACCGTGCGTGGCCAGATATACTGCGAGTTGGTATTTTAGCGGAGGTTGAGGCACGCCAAAAAAGACGTGGTCTTCTTTAATCAACTCCAGGAGGTTCGCAAAGGCGGGGGGACCCACCCTGCCTCAAGTTAGCATGATGTGCAACAGTCAGGTCCTGGGCAACTCACCTCAATATACTTTTATAGATGCGTTCAGAGCTATTATTAAGTAGATCATCCAGCCTCGGGTTGACTTCCTTGGTCTCTTGGAGGGTTTCGTTTCCCAGATATTCACCATCGCCAAGGTCCAGGCCGTATGGATCAGGGTTACGGCGACGCTTTTGTCCGTGACTCGGCGCACTCGATGGTCCTGCTGTAGACGCCATTGGGAGTATCAAGGCCGTAGCGCACGTGAAAGGTCAAGTGTGTGAGGTGAAGTTGAGGACGGGTGTAAGGTGTTGATGGTCAAAGAGCAAAATGTGGCGCGATCCAGGCCCGATTCGGTGATCATTTCATTCAAGTTTTGAGCACGTGACCAATTGCCGGATTCTTTTCTCAACGATTCTACCAGCCAAGAAAGGCTCGTTCTGTTAGCCTCGACAAGCTAAGAAAAGACTGACGATGACACGATATGAGCCTACTTTGAGTTTAAGTGGTCACATGGTAGATCGTGTCTACTGTATTTCGTTGTTTATTTGTGCGGATCTGGTCTGTCTTGTCAGAATCCCTTTGAGGTTTTGATCGGCTGACGGTTTTGCTGATGGACGAACATAATGACAGCCCTGGAAACGTGATGATTTACACCGAAAAAAAGCTGAATTATACACGATTGATTAAGAAAAGAACTTTATACGGGCCATTATAACCGATCCGCCAGAATTCCTGCGCAGTGTTGTCTCACCCCCTCTCTGACCCGATATTGTCGCACAGCACCCGCTCGTGAAAAATAACTCCCCTCATCCGCCGGAGAGGAGGATCAACTCGACTAGCGACGGGCCTTCTTCGCTCCAGTAGGGCTTGCATCGGCGCCACCGCCCTTCGCAAGTTTGACGACCTTCTTGATCGCGCGCTTGTCGGTCGGCTCGAGCTCGTCAAGAAAGTGATCGGGAAGGCGGATCAAGGCATATCCGACGCATGCGCACCAGCGCGACACGGTACTCTCCGTGAGGTTGTATAACATCGCCGTGTGGAATCCGTTGTTTGCATCTTGTCGCAATAGCATCCCGTCTGCGCCGTGAGTGGATAGATAGACCGCGAGTTGATACTTTAGCGGAGGTTGAGGCACGCCAAAGAATACGTGGTCCTCTTTGATGAGTTCCAGAAGGTTTTCAAACGCGGATGGACCCATTCTATCGCAAATCAGCAACGCGTACGGTATTCGAATGTCTGGCCGACTCACCGCAGAGCACTTTTGTACATCCGTTCAGAGCTAGAGTTGAGTAGCTCGTCTAGTCTCTGATTAACCTCCTTGGTCTCTTGGAGGGTTTCATCTCCGTGGTATTCGCCGTCGTTAAAGCCCATGTTGTATGGATCCGGGTTGCGACGACGCTTTTGTCCGCGGCTCGAGGCACCAGATGGTCCTGCGGTAGAGTCCATGGAGAATGAGTCGAGTAACACGGGTAGGTGAACAAATGTATGACGCAAATCGACGTGGTTGAAAACTGGGTGGTGGCAAAGAGCAAGATGTGGCGCGATTCGGACGCGATTTGCCGTATGATTCAGCTTTCGGGCACGTGATCAATTGCCAGTCTCGCTCGATCCTTTCCATCAGCCAATAACAAAGTGTTCCCTTGTGTCGTGGTTTTCTCTGTTCTATCTCCGTCTCTTATAATGTCATGTAATGTCGTACCATAGGGTTTTGCTCCGCAGCGATAATAAAGACATGATTCAAAAAAAAGTGTTCCCTTGGTCTCGACCCACCGCCAATGATAAACGGACGGAAACAGTGGCACGCTATGAGTCTACATTGGGTTTGATCGATATGAGAATATAAGTGGTAGTACAACGACGAGCTTGCTCTAACTGCGGTTCAGTCCCTGCATCGACCCCAGTGGGTAACGATTTGTTTGCTTGGGCTTCAGGCTTGGATTCGGACACAGTACTTGAATAGGAGCGGAAACTCGCTCCCAACATGATCAACTCGCATTCCCCCTTTCCTAGCCTAAAGCGACGTTTGCCAGCTGTCACCCTAACACTGGGCGCTTTTAGTACGATTCCCTTGAATGCATACATCTTGTGACATAGCCTCATGACGCGGGCTTGATTCGACTAGTTCGGTACCAACTTTGACAGATTAGAATCAAGGTCCTCAGGCGCTTTTTGCTGCTACTTCTTCGTATGATTCCTTTTTGATGTTTGTTGATTCATTTCCAGAGCTTCGGTTGTATGGCTCGCGGTTGTTTGATGGATGAACATGAGTTATGCATGTATGTGCGTAGATGGGTAAATAAGTACAGCCGTGGTCCTAGGTAAGACACTCACTCCTTCAGCTAGCCTCTTGACGGCCCGGATGTGTCAAAATTTAACATTTTGCCCTCTGCGGTTCCCCTTTCAACATTCTTTGCCGCTTTCGTGAATTTCGAGTGTCCACTTTCGATAATAAGAATGGTAGAAATTCACAAGAAAAGACTGAAAATTTCATATATCAAAATTTAACACGTTGGCTTTGTGCAGAGCAGCACGGTCAATCGTTTTTGATATACTTGAGGTAATTTCAATCGGCTAAGGCTGACGGCGACGTTGCCTATGCTGCGCTCAATTTGGCTTACGGCTTGCGAGTTATAAGATTTAGTTAGTCTACTTCAGCTGTTTCGAGAATACACAGTTTGCACGAGTGTATGCAAGGTAAACGAGTGTAACCATATAAGCATTGATTGTTGAATTCAAATTGTGTACGCAAACTACTACATTAGTCAGGTCCTTGTAGGTGACTATTATGTCACCGACTCAGTTCCATACTGGAGGCTTCTCTCCGCCATCGGTTCGCTTGAAGGTCCAAGGCTCCTTATTCTCACCCTCAAGTTGAAGCGCAGCCTATATGCGCAGTTGCGTTTAGTAGGTTGACCAGGAGTGTCTGATGCGAAGTACTTACCTCTTGTTCGGGATCAAGCCTAGTCCCACGAAGGGAATACTGATCGAGTACAAGCCTGGTTCCATCCTGACGCTCCTTGGTGACAATACTACGAAGTTGGGGCTCAATATATCTCTAAGTTTTACGCTACATCACATGACTTACAAGAAAGCTTCAGGTTTGTCGCTCGGGAACAGCATATACTCGGTAGGCGTGTTTTTTCCGAGGATTTTGCTGTTGCTGCTTGCATCTTGGTAGCCTATATAGGATCCGAACTTGCTGTTCTTGAGGTTGAAGGTGCCAAAAACCGAGCCAGACTCGAGGGTCCACTGTGTCCAAGGTCTAATCAGCCCAACCCAATCGGCGTATACGATCAGGGCACATACCTCCTGAGATGCTGGGTCGTCTGGGTAGGGAGTGGTAAAAGCGTTTCCAAGCTTTTCATCGAGCGTAAGGATGTTGTTTCTCAACGAGATTGAGTAGGTGCCCGGCTGTGGTAGACCACAGGCGAGCAAGGCTGAGGCAAGGGCACAAAGAGTGGGATAGGCGATAAAGCGAACCATAATATAATTCAGTGGGTAAATTGGTCGAGAGAACTGGTGTGTTTAAAGCTCTAAGCTAGGTGCTTCATATACTGTGAGGGCGCCATGCGTTTAGCGTGAACGACCCACCCGTTTCCATTCACGAGCTATTTACAAGCGAAATGGTGACGTGATTTAAGTGTAGAATAGGTAAGATATGAAAAAAACCAGTAACACAACAGGGAGAGTTATTGAAATTCTCGCTCTTCAGCCGCTGCATAATAAAGTGAGGAAAGGAGAGCGTATATTTCTCCGGGCCCTTGGGGGTAATCCATCCGGGTGCTCGATCGTCCAAAACCTCATAATACTGGATTATGTAAAGGTGGCGCCACTCAGCTCGGTTGGGGCGGGTGGAGTAGGAGAGGAGAATCATGGGGACCAAGCTGCATCGTCATGGAGTATCGGGTGTAACTACCCCACCTATTTCAGCGATGCATAGATATGATATGCGGCACTTATCGAATTAACATGCCAAGCGCAGGGGAGTCCGCGGAGGACGTACTTGGAGTTTGCGGTCGCGGCCGGGTCTGGCTCCAGGGGTGCCTAGGCTCGCACCCTTTGGTCGCGCTCTTATGCCCTGTCCACCATAGCCTCGACATTGAAGCGCAAAATTTAGAAACATACAGGGACATAAAGTAAGTGACAGCTCGATACAGGCTCCCCCAGGGTCGGCAGGTTATGATGGTCCTTTCCGGAATCAACCTCCTCACGCCATCACGTATGTAGACGCGCTCTGTGGAGAGAGAAAAAACAGATTTTCAGGTACGCAAAAGTCACCGGGATCATGTGACATTCACCTGAAATTCAATGAATCCGCACTGATTCTCAGGTCTCTAATTTTATTTGGTCTACCTGAAACATCCGACTTTAGGTCAGATTGGCCTGAATCTGAATGTATGGATCTGAAATTCGGGGTTTTCATTCTCACAGAGCGGCCGCACCGCCGGCCGCCGAGACCCTGCCTCGCATGTTGCACATCTTACATTTCTAAGCCGTTCTTTGCCATAGTCTCATTCGATAACTACCTGTAGCCCTTCAGCTTCTACCAGCTGGTGTTGCAGAACCACAAAACTTGCTTCAATGTGTCATCGGACCGGCCAGCTTGGTTTGTCTAAAAACAAAAGTTCTCCCCTGATCTGCTAGGGCCAGAAAACAAACCTTCGTCCCACAAACCGGAGAGCAGTATTATTAGTACATCACCGTGCACTTCAAACTCCACTGCTAGCCCATCCTCGTTCTGAGCCTACTGTATCGTATGGATTGTGTAAACCGGAACTGGCGGGAGCTGCACCACGCCTGGCCGCTATATTCAAGAGCCCAACTGAACCTTAACAAATTTAGCCCCACGACCCGTTCCCCCGCCTAGCCGGGACGACCAAAATAATGATGTTAAGTTGTTTAGCGCTGAACTGAGCATCGTCAGAGCCTGTATGTGTCATCTTGCCCCCGTACGGTGTACGGGTTGAACAGTAAATAAAAGAAGCAAATGTGAGACAGGAGCCCCTATCTGCAAACTCTAGTATCAGGGTGGGTGTGACTATATCCCGTTGAGTATGTGATTGTTCTATTGCCTTGAGTAGAAACAAAACACGATTATCACAATGCGCGGCAAGGCTCTCCACATATCGGTGTATGCGGCCGAATATATCGCTCAATAATACTTGGAAGGGTCCGCCTAAGTTCGGTACTGATCACATCTTATAGTTGCGACTCTCATTTGGGTGCGAGTCCAGCTCAATGCCATTAGAAGAAAAGTATACAAAAAGACTGTGCTACATGCGAACGTTAGTCGCACTGATAAGCAGATGCGTTTCCAATCAGACTCCGGGCCGACCAGCGCATTCACTTCCTCCACGACGGCCAACAAGTCGGGCCAAACATCGAAAAGCCTGAGCACGGCGGGCGAGAGCTTGGGCCAGAGTTGGAACCAGGGTTCGGTCCGAATCCAAAATTGGGGAATTTAGGGAAATCGGGGAACTTGGGGAAGTCGGGGAACTTGGGGAAATCAGGGAATTTTGGGAAATTGGGGAGGTTGGGACCGAAATTTGGGCCAGAGAAGTTGGGTACCGAGCCAGGCGGGCCGCCGGTCGAAATTCCGCACGAGGACGAGCCACCGGTCGAAGTCTTGCACGTCTGCTTGCCGTTCGAGTCGGTCACACAGCACGTTGACGAGCTCCCCGAAAAGCCCTGACCAGCGTTAGAGTTAGAGGGCAGGCGGTTAGGCTGCGGGCGAGGGCTTGGACGAGGACTAGGACGCGGGTTAGGATAAAGGTCCGGACGAGAGCCTGGGGTCGGGTTTGGGCCAGGGTTCGGGCCGAAGTTTGGACCGAAGTTTGGACCGAAGCCCGGGCCGAAGAAGTTGGGCATTGGACCGAACGAACCGCCGCCCGTGGAGATCCCGCACGACGAAGAGCTACCTGTCGAAGACTTGCATGTCTGCTTGCCATTCGAGTCAGTCACGCAGCACATGGACGAGCTCGACCCCGTCAAACCCGGACCGGAATGGGCGTTCGCATTCGAGATAGGATTTGGGTTAGACTGAGCTTGTTTGGCGCCACGGAGAGCGGGGTTGCTGGCAGGAATGACGTTGGGGCCGGCTTTGGCGGCATCCCTGGGCTCTAGAGTCCATGGTTGCGAGAATGGCGCTTGTCCTCTCAGAACCACCTGAGCACGAACTAAGCTAAATAACTAACGTACGATTGCAAGCTACACGACTTACATCAACAGGTCCAATCATTTGACGGAATCCCTCGTCCACAATCAGCCTTTCGCCCTCCACTGTCTCTTGGGTAGCGATACTGATACCCAGTTAGTATCTAGCCGAGATAGGTTTAGGCAATGAACCCACAAGAAAGCGTCCCTATTTTCTTTGCTCGAGATTAGCGTGAAGCTCCGCGGCTTGTTCGATCCCTTGACGAGTCCAGAGTCGGCGGAATCATATCCGAGGTAGGTACCATACTTGCTGTTCTTGAAAAATATGGTACCTTGGCCAAAACCTGGTTCAAGAGTCCACTGAATGTGCATTACTATGAGAACTCTGTGAATGAAAGGCGAAGATATAAACATACCTCTGACGCTTGAGGGTCCTTCGACTCGGAACGGACAACAAGAACAGCACCAGCGTCCTTGGCCGGGAGCGAGAGTATAGCCTTGCCTCCGGCCTGGGTGACGAAGTAGGTGGCGCCAGGGCGGGGAGCGGCGGCGACTCCAACAGCGGTGGCCAATGCGACAACGGCGGTCGCAAGGGAGATTTTGACCATATCGCAAACGAGTGTAGAAAGAGTGTATGAGTCTATAAACGGATATAATGTATAAAAAGGGAGAAATGAAAAAATTGTTGTAAAAGCTTGGGGATGGAAGGTTTGACCGATAGGTGACTGTTTATATGCTGAGCTCCTACTTGGCAAGGTCAAATCAAGAGTACAAGCGACAGGTGGTTGCCGCGTGGGCTAAACATGCGACGTGCGAAACCTTGAAGTGATCGTTCGAAAGCCAAATACTAGGTAACTTTGAAGCAACAATCGCCGGTTGGAAGCCTCTAAGCGGATATGAACGACGACCACGGTGAGACATGCTGGAAGTGGATAGCCGCGTTGGGACAGGGTCTACGGAGCGAGTCGGGCCGATGTTGTAGCCCACGTTTCGTCAGGGCGGGGGTCGTTGACGGGTGTTGGCCGGACGCTGTGGCAACCCGGGTTGTGGAAGACGGATCAAAAAGATGAGAAATAATCAAGAAGCAGGTTCCGTGTAGAAGACGATGGGGTATTTGCTCAGTCGTTTGATTTACTATTCGGATGAACTACGGCCATGCTCGGGTACCGTTGCGAAGGTGCCGTACATTGAGTAAGTCGTGAGGTAACAGCCCCAACCGAAATGAAGCCAAGCCCAGATGCAGAGATGAATGGTGATGAGACCCAGCGTGATATAGCGTATGGTTTTGGTCGGTACAGTTTGTTCGTTCGAAATTAGCTCGCCAAGTGTGAGGCAATGGTTGGTGGTGTTGTGTCATGTGTTGTTACAGCCGAAGCTTCCCACGTGACCCAACACATGCCAAAACCCGCCACCACATCAATCCTCGATTCCGTTATGACCGACACCCCCAACGAAAGACTACCTAAACTCGTTGCGTTTGATCTAGACTACACTCTTTGGGACTTCTGGGTTGACACCCACGTTTCTCGTGGGTCTACACGGTTCAGTCGTGGAATATGACTCGAATCGATATTTAGCACCTTTTAAACGCAATGGCAACAACATAAACCAGGTAACTGATAGGTGAGCTCGTCACTTCATAGGTCTCGTCTAACAATCGGACTAAATTACCGCGGTTGTAGATACAAGACCCCGATCTCGTTTTATAAGGACGTCCCTGCAATACTACAACACCTTGTCGATAAGGAGTGTCATGTCGCAGCTTGCTCACGTACGAGTGCCACAGACGAGTATGTCCATAACGTGAATGGAGTTCACGGCTATATCTTAACACTGTTTGCATCACAATAGAGCAAGACAGCTCCTCACGCTCTTGCTCCTCCCCGCTCCGCCTCCTGCGTCCGCTGGCTCCAAGCGTGCGATTGACTTCTTCGATACCCTAGAAATATACCCAGGTTTGCCAAATGCCCACATAAACAGAACTATCCGCTATTGACCAACTTCCTAGGCTCAAAAATTCGACACTTCAAAGCGCTGCACAAGAAGACCGGCATTCCTTATCACGAAATGGTGAGTTCTGTATCGATCGCGACTTGGGTTGGGTGCCACCATAAACATATTCTCATTATTACATTCGTTTAGCTGTTTTTCGATGACGAGTGGAGGAATAAAGAAGTCGAGTCATTGGGTGAGACACGTTTTCTCCATCGCGATTTTTGAAACTGATTGTTCGCTCTATCAGGAGTGACCATGCAGCATATCCGAGATGGAATGAACTGGAAGTACTTCGAGCAAGGTCTTGAAGCATGGCGAAAACGATATCCAGCGGAGAGTGAATCTGGATCGAATAGCCAAGACGGGCACGACTAAGCGGCGGGTTTGAGATAAATGATAGCTCCGGAGATGAATAGAACAATAAGCAGCTTTTTTATAAGTTTCACATTCGCTCAATTTTCGTATTCTCAAGAACCATACTCTAGATACGATAAATGGAAATCGTGTAGTAAGCCTAAACGCATAGAGTGTGCTGTCTCTATACTCGACGTGTTGCAATCTCAAACCTCTTACCATGAAATATGTGATTCGGTGCATTGATGTTGAAGCCGAGATCCTGACATGCTTCAATGTAATGTTGTGGTATCTCAATCGAGATAGTCCCGAACAATTATTCGTTGCATTCGATTCAACCTATCCATACTGAGAAAATATATTCATTTGGCACGTACGACCTCCCTAGACAACATAGGCCAGGGGGTTGACATCATTTAGGTACATACTGCTATGATCACCAACGTATCCTACACCCTCACTAAAAACATATCGGTCTGCTCGAAGAGAATGTTCGTGGTTTAACCATAAATAATCGATCTATTCCCCAAACCATCTCGCTCCAGTGCATCGAGCAAGCCAGGCGAAATCAATCCCGCGAGCTGGATTGGATGCTATGCTCTGGTACCAGAGCTTAATAGGCCGTCAGAGCCACCCTTCCCTGATTGCGTTAGCCAAGAGATATGTTTTCATTGCTATGTTGATTGTACTGTTCTTCGACGACGAGTGGAGGAGTAAAGAAGTCGAGTCGTTGGGTAAAAGTTTTTGCTTTTTTTTCTTCTTCTTTTTTCCATTTTGATCTTCTAAATTGACGAAATTGGTTGCTCGCCCTTTCAGGAGTGACTATATGCAGCATGATGGAACGAGCTGAGAGTACTTACAGCAAGGTCTCGAAGCGTGGCGAAAACGACATCCCGTGGAGAGTGAATCTGATTCGAATAGCCAAGACGAGCAAGATCAAGCGGTACGCGTTTGAGGACAAATACGATAGCCCTGGAGCGGAATGGAGTATTGAGCGGCTTTTCTTCAGGTTTCACTTGCACTTGTTCTTTATGTTCTCACGGATCATAATCCAGATGTGATAAACGGAGAATGTATAGTAGAACTGAACGCATTAGGAGTGTTAAACCATAAACTCGACGTGTTCCTTTCATTTGGACACTTTTCACTAAACATGTGATTCGGGGACCATTTTAGCCGCTATTATGTTCGGTCAGGATGGTACCAAATACTTCTTAAGTCCGCTTAATTTAATGCATACATATTGAGAAAATTCGTTCATTTGATACGTATGACCTCCCTAGACAACACGGGCTAGACGGCTGACATCATTCTGGCACATACTACTTCAGTCGCTACCGTAACCCACATCCTCATCGGAAACGCATTGGCCATTATACGGAGAATAATCGTTGCCCAATTGTAATGAATCAATCGATTCTCCTTGACTAGCTTGCTCCAAGGCATTGAGCAAACCGGATGGGGTAGCACGAACAATCTCTATAACTCCAGCGATGCCCTGAGCTGGATGGGATAAGCCTGAGTGCTCTAATACTAGAATAAGGCTCTCATGCCGGAACGTTTTATCCAAAACGTGAAGAGTAGATGCTTGAGTAGTAGCACTCGCAAACCTATAGGGCTAAAGTAAGTATGACATCAAGCCAAAATAACTTAATCGCTTGCATATGATATATCCCAGCAGAGCTTGAATGACGATGATGAGAATCATAAGGCATTTCGTCGACAGCAAGGCGCTTCAGTGTTTGAATAGCAAAGTAGCCGTCATCCTCGAATTCGTCTATATTTCCGATCACTAAACATTCATCGTTAACGCGTAATCAAAAGTTATCACGCGAAACCTACTTAACGCAACACACCAGCATCTATTCTCGATTCAGCTCCAAAGCCACGGACAAACGAACAGGACACTCACAGACGAAGATTTAACAAGTCGATTTCAGTTGGTGAGCCTTGCTTTCCATTGATATGAAGACGCTCTGCCCAAGTGACTCAGGAATCAATCTGTAGGGATATAAACAAAAAAGCGTACCAGGTAGCCCAAAACGCAGGTCGAGGGAGAGCTGTTGGATTGCAGACAAGAATTGGCGCAGATATATTATATCGCCTTGGCTATGAATGCCTCCATATTTGCGAACGGCCGCTGTCATCCAAGAGAAAGGCATGTAGAGAGCCCGAAACTGGGCATGTCCAGACCCGTTCATGTGGACAATCGATTCTCGAGTCAACGCTTCGACATAATGAACAAGTGTAGTGGCGTCTACCCGATAACCCTGAGTTTTTATGCGTCTAAAGCCGAGCTTCGTCATTTTGGTTACATTAGAGATTCGGCTGAAAGGGCTTACTCGAGAAGACGTGCGGCTGTTTGAAGGCGATTTGTGGTGTCCCCGAGAAGGGATTCCTCCAGTGGACGCAAAAATTCCGAATTAAATGAACTGCACTGAGCTGGGCTTATTGGTATAAGCGATATCCCCTGCGGAGCTAGGAGCTCGCTGTTGATAGCTGAGCGCACGAGCATATGAGTCAACGCATGTGTGATAGACATATCGGAAGCCTGCGCTTTGCGAAGTTGATTTTGGTCACGGCGCAACCAGTCTTGTAAGCACACCGCGACAGAAGTCGAATCCAGTCCTTTCATCAATACAGAGAAAGACTGAAGTTCTCCAGCTACCGAGCAAACAATGTCGGAGATCCGTTGTAACCAACGTTGATTTGAAACTGTGTGGTCGCTGAATCCCCTCAGGCTTGCGCTTCCTGAGCCCAAAATCTCTAGGATCTTGCACGAGATGAGTATCTTTGGCTCGGAGTGAGAATTTGATGAGGTTATTTTGTTTGGGTTGCGCCGGTGCGAAGACCGTACAGGAGCACTAGACGTGAGCCGACTAGGACATGTCCAAATTGACGAGAGAGCGGCTGTATGCAAAGAGTCTAGTAAACGATGAATTCGTTTTGGCAGTTCTTCACGGATAGCGCTGTTGATCGTGCTAGCGGAAGTGTGGTGCTCGTTCTCGTCGGCGGTCTTACTGAGATGGTAGTAGATCAAGGAGTTTTCCGATACAGTAAAAGTTGAGTCATTGCTTTTTGAAGAGTTGAGCGAGAAACCTAGGAGATTTTGAGCAAGCACCGAGGCGCTTTGATTTGAACTATTAGCTATGCTTAGGATGTCGGCAATAAGCAGACGCCAGAGCTCAAGATGTTCCAATACTGCGTCCACGGAGTCATTATGCAGCCAAGAGTGATTCTTGAGGGCCAGATAGCGCGCGAGAACAGCGTTTGGTTTTCTTGAGCGCCAAATCTCTCGGCTTCGGGTGTTTGCCAAATCCAAATTTACCTCGTTTAACACGAGATGTCCGTAAAAGAGGTCAACCTAGAAATCGTGAGTAAGAGTTCAATTGGTATCCATATGCGGATGCATAACTTACGGCTAGACAAGATTCCGAGTCTGCTAGAATTGCAAATGGTTGAACTGTACGAGCTAAGGACTTTGCAAGTTCGTGCGGAATTTTTCGATAGATTCCTTCCAACAATACGACCGATTTGATGTGCTCGAGCGAAAGGTCTACGGCGAGTTGGATGCTATGGCTGGTCCGGTGATGTTGGTAGGCCTTCACATAACACTCAACACCACGATCTAATTCATGATCATCGAGGTGTTCCTCGGCGAGTTCGTCGTACCGCCGATGATCGTCCAAAATATGTTTCAGCTGAGTCTTGAAACCAGAATCTCGCGCGTAGTGGACCTTTTCATCCACGGAATCAAACAGTGGACCAAGTTGTCTGTTCAAATAGGTCAGCTGGAAGCCATCACTGAACGATCATGACACTCACCTATAATCATTGCGCTGAAAAAAATGCAAGCGAGCTGAATCACGGAGTGAATCAAAAATATTTCGCTCAATATCTTCCCGATTCTCCACCAAGATTTTAGCGCCATGGGTGAAGTTGCGTGCGTCGAATAGCATTTGTGCAGCGTAGGTCGGGCGCCCAGCCCGAACAAAGGCGGCTGAAGCCCGGACCAGCTCGTGAGCGCTCTCATAGCAAGTTGCAGCATGATAGTAAACGTTTGAGGTATTGCCAATTCCTGGAATGTTCGCACAGTGCTCCAATTCCGACGCGGCAGAGATTAAATCGATGCGTACGGCAGGGCTGTCACCCCGCAGACGCTTCAGCTTGGCCCGAGTCATGAGATGATACGCCGTTGAGAGTTTTGCTTGGTTGGGCTGATTTGCCTGTCGAAAACATGCCGCAGCAAGCTTATATAAACGGTGAGAGAAATACTCTCGGCCTTTAGCGACCCATTGGGTGTTGCTTGATGCGGCTGCGAGTTAGGGTTTAGGCAAAAACTCATGCGTAACAATGAAGAGTTTACGCACTAGCTATGCGGCCAATCATTTGCGAGGAAAGCTCCACTTTAATGAGGCCACGGGCAACCCATTGCATCTAGATGATTATCTTAGGTACGGCTTTGACTTGGTAACCCCTCTGCTTACCTTGAGTTTAGTGATAAGCTCACCAGAATCCCATATCCAGCATCGGCGTCGAGCTCGCGTCATTGCGACATATAGGAGCTTGAGCTCAGAGCAGAGTACTGGAGGGGGAGCCTGATTCCCGCGAGTGCCGCTGCCGAGATGTTCCCACGCTGAAAGCGGAGCAGTCGAGCTTGAAAAGAAGTTATATATCAACACATCGTCAAATTCCAATCCTAAATCCCTGTTAGCCGTGGCGGTGAGCATTGGAGGCGTTATGTCTAACCTTTACTGTCCATGACGGGCAAGACATTACATAATCCCTGCAGTCGGGCATCTAACTTTTCGGCAGCGTCTGCGTCTCGGACGAGGATAGCTTGTTGTGCCTCGAACACAACTCTGTTGCTAGCACTATTTCCTTGTTAGTCACACTCTTACAACCAACGGGCGCTTTGCATACCTCGACCCGAGCAAAAATTTCTCGAAGTAACCTTCTTCGTTCCGAATATCTGTAAAGAGGATTGGCGGATCGCCACGGTGTTTTGCCTTCTCTGGTTCCATGGGATCGATGGATTCAGGAAACAAGCGATGGATGGACTGGACAATGTATCCAGCAAAGCTGACGATACCCGAGAGGCTTCGGAAGTTGACATTTAGTTCAAAGGTTGTAAACTGTGCCGGGGGCTTGCGAGGGCCAAATGCTATAGAAGGTGTTGCCTAAACAAAGTCAGCACGTGATCCAACACAAAATTGAGCCGATGCCTCACCAGGTCCCTATATGTGAAGGCTTTAAGATCATTGATGCGAAATGCGCTCCCAGCCACGACTGTCTGAGCACTATCTCCACTCCAGTAGATGTTTTCCGCGGTCTTCGCTAAGCTGCGGAGAACTAGACGACTTTATCGTGAGTGACATATTTTGGAAGTAAGCTCATTGGGTTACGGACGATGTATGTCAATCATGAGATTGTCTTGCACTTCGTCAACATATCTAGAGATAGTGGTTTGAAAGAGACCAATGGTGAAAAGGGGATCAATCACTCACAAGTAGTCAACTCTTGATTCGCCAATAGTCTTCTGGATGTGCCGCAAAATTAGTCGTGTTCTAGCAAGCACGAACCGACGTATGTATGAATCAGCTGGATATATGGTAGATCCAGAGCGAGAGAGTATAACTTACCGATCTGCTACGTCAGTTTCTCGCCGAGACATTTTATTCCTGTTGTAAATTTCGAATATCGAATAAACCTTGTCGCGAACTTGAGCAAGTAGAGGGAACTGTCGACGACTAAGCACATCAACATATTCGCTTCGCGTTAAAAAGCCCTCTTTTGATTCAAGAGCTGCTTGGGAGCCCTTGATCACGCCAATAATCTCTGAGTAAGCTAGGTGAGGTTCGATGGATGAAGCTAGCCCCCGGAAGGAAGGCCAATAACGATGAAGAAATTCACTGAAATTCTGCTATCAGCCAGAGCCAACCATTCAGGAGACATTAATTCTCTCACTCGTATCCAATGAAAGTGCGAGTTGTTAATGATCCGATTTGGTCTGGTAGAATATGGCGGATATCAGCCTCGAGCAAGGAACACAACTAAGTGTTGAACGTAAGTATCCTAGATCTGGGAGGCCGGCGGGTGAAATTCAGTATCTCACCTTATCGAACGATATGAACAGCGGAAAATGAGAGTCCTGGAGCTCACTGAATCGTTCCGGGAGGTCGTGACGGAGATCAATCTCGGTATCAAATTCAACAAGCGCCCGATCTGGGTCTTCACGTGACTGTTTGGCCATTTCTTTCAGCTCGTCCTCGGACTTGAACGCAATGTTGGTAAACTCGACCAGGCCTTGGTACGTGGATTCGACGTGTTGAGCGAGCACTCTTGATCTAGTTACAAACATTTGCCGCGCGACTTGAATACTGCCTTGTGCGACATTTGCCTGGTCGATGGCACGCATTTTATAGATCAAAGCAGTTGTTTTCCCTTTGGAAGACAAACAGTCAGTATCGACTCTACACGTTGAGTAGACACGAGTATCTACCTGTACCGCTTCTCCCTATGACAATGCTTGGACCGTTATGATTAACAATCTGGCGCTCGTGCTCGCTTCAAGATAGTCAATGAATAGAACAAATATCGAGGCCACCGTATCATCACTCACTCGAGTACCATAGGAAATGCCATGTCTAGATCGGCCGCCACAGCTGGTCCAGGACTCAGAATGGTGACTTCGAGAGACTTGAGTTCTTAAACGAAACTCACAGTTATAAAGCGACTTATTTAAGGGAGCAAAACGCTCCATGCTACAAGCGTGTTAGTAAAATCATGTACATACATCTTAGCATGCTGAGCTCACGTAATCTCCTGCAACTTCAAGAGGGAATAATATCAGGTACGTGACTAGAAGCTTATGATATGTTTTGTTGACTCACATCTTCCTGTTCTTCTGCTGTCAGATCATGCAACAGGAATCCCGAATCCTGGTTTGAAATACCGAGACCGTAGTCCATATGGGGAAACATTGCAGGACGGTATTTATCGACGCCACTGGGCGGCAATCGATATGTACAGCTATAAAGTCAAACATGTTCAGCTCCAGAACAGTTGTAAGCAAGCGGCTAGGTGACCGACCGATCTTTGTAAGCTGAGGTCTGACGCTTGAGGCGAACGGAAACCTTGGCCCAAAAGTTATAGTCGATGTGAGCACGAGATGCAATCTGGAAGACCTTAATGACTGATCAAATACGAACAGAATCACCTTAGCCATCTCACAGCAGTAGATGTATGGAGTGGCTACATACCTTGGTAATCGAACTGATTCAAAACACCAGCGCTCAGCATATCTCTCATCGTTCATCTGCCTGATAGAGAGAAGACTTACAGTACCAGTGGGATCGGGAGCAAGGTCTATTTGATAGATGATTCTCAAGTCATTCGGGGCTCTAGCCCTAAACAACGGGATGTGCTGAGCACTTCCAAGGACAGATCGATAATTGTCTGGTGTGAACTGGCCAAGGGAGAGCTCCCTGGTAAACAACCATTAGCCACGGGATTTGAGGAGACAATAAAGAGGAAGACTGACTTGATTTTCTTATGAATAGTCTCCAAAGCGTTTTGATCACGTTCAAGTTTTCGAAGCTCTTTCACCGCACGACTGGAGAGCATAACTGCCCAACGGTTCCCCGCATGAGCAGCGGATACCGTAGTCGAACTCATGTCAAGTGCTGCTATTATCTCGAGGTGGAAGAACGAACGAGGATGGTGGTGCTGAGAGGGTGCCGAGTTGGACTGTGTGGATGGTTGCCACTTGATCTTGAGCCACGTGCACGGACCCAACCAAACCCGAGGCGGCGCAAGAACAGAACCCATTTTAGGAATGCTGACCGAGAGATCAGCAGCACCGAGCTAACGGTGACTAAGTACAAAATAGACTTATACAAGCACAATCTGGTAGTCAAACGGTCAGTTGAACGCGAGAAGGTTGTTGCAGAAAAGCCATTTTACGAATGCCAGTAATCGGTTACGGAAACACATCTGAAGGTGGGTATATATTTCGTCCCAAGGGAAATGGGGGAGTATATACATGGGGGATCTCTTACCGGAAGGTATCGAGCATATAGAGTACACCTATCTTGACTCAAAACCAGTATGCGGGTGAAACAATACGAGCTAAGCGGATGGTAGTTTGTAACGGTGCCCGGCGAAATGATTGCACCACATGGCCCAAGTGGCGATTGAGGGCTTGTGCGGCAGAAAATCCCGAAGCTACGGCAATAAAGATCTGCCAGTATAAGCGAGCTAGCTGCAGATACAGAATGATGTCTCTTTTACTTGAACTCTCATCACAAAATATGTAATTTAGAGGATCATTCCAGTCAGATCTGAGGCACTTCGATTTTTTAAGCTAATCGAGTATTTATTGTCGTATGAAGGCTAGGCCTTATGTAACGACACTGCTAGGCAGAAGGAGAGGGAGGACACCTCGATTAATACCAGGGGAACCAAACACTTCTCCATTGCGTTCAATTTAAACCGTACAAATTGAGAGAAATTATTCGTTCGATAGGTAAGACCTCTCTTGATGCAGTTGACCTAGATGTGTACGCAAGTCGTACTTCATCTTATTCCAGCTGTGCCCTACAAGGTCCTTCAACGCACTTGGCGGAATCGTCGCAAATTCGCATGCAATATACTTGGGAATCACCGAGAGTTTGAGTCGATTCGAAGCTATCGCTCTCGACCTCTATTTCGTCCGACTCCAATAGACTGGCTTCATTTCCTATGACCACCCAAGAAAGCCGCACAACGCACAATAGTCGCCATGACTGGCGATGTAGAGCTGACCGGCGAATAGATTGAGTCGAGTTGGAGCAGTGTTTTGGGGGTGAGAGGGTTGGAGGTTTTCGATGGCGCCGAGTGGAAGCTTAGATTGGAGAACGACAACATAGACTGTGAAACTCGAGCGCAAAAACATACAATTGTAAGGAACCGCTCTTTTGAATGTCAGGAAGCAGCTGGTCGGCTTCATACGGACTCCAAGCGAGCAGAGTACCGTCCGGTCCTGACAGCACCCGGACAACACGATGCATGAATTCACCAGATCCGGGCACATATATTGCATTGAGTGTCTCTAGAAGTCCAGGCTTGCAAGTAGCTTCGACGATCACGTATTCGGTTGGGATAGCCCAAAGGTGCGGAGAGGGTGGAGCGGTGACTCAGCCTGTATGTACGGCCTAACGTCGGAGTGGACAGAATAAGAAACAGGTTGAAACTCGGGCGGTCGCTCGATCCGGCGCTCAAGCTCCACCTTGTGGCTGACTTGTTCTTCAATGCTCTTCGTTTTCACATATTTTTGCTCCGCGGTAGTCCATCGACAGACTTGGGTGGATTGCGATTGAGGTTGCGCAGGGCCGATAGGAGTTCCATAATTCATAACTACGTCTAGCCGAACAAATAGACCGAACTTTTTGAAGCTATCGTACGACGGGGGTAGATATTTGAGACAAGTCTCCTAGGTCGGTCCGTGTAGCCCACCCGAAGAGCAACAGATGACGTAGGTGTCGTAAAACACGTCCAGAGAAGCAGAGTAAAGATACCAGTGTCGGTTGTGTGGTTATTCTGGCAGATAGGTTCGGCTGAACAAGCAGGCAGAGATAACAGACAGCCTAGGTCTCGAGCAAGAGGAAGGGCGAGAAGAGGGTTGTCGGCTACTAGTGGGCGAGCTGAACCGGGCACGCATGACGCGTTCACCTCGGTGTAAAATTTGGCCGAGCATTCCTCGGTTGTTGAAAGAGCCATCCCAGGGATACTGACATATTATGATAGTTATAGGTTCAAGGCGAGTGCAGAGGTATTATCGACGCGTGACCCACAGAGTCTAGGCTCATCTAAATATAAGAAAGACGAGTTCGACCTAGGGTTACCATAAGACTTGCGTTAGCGCGGCGAATCATGCACCGAACGCGTTCAAAACTTGCACTCACATCTTTCGCTGCCCAGCTCCAGACCCCAGATTTGCATGACGACTTGGAAATTCGGTTGGGATGCTGGGTATGAGCGGTGGTCCGAGCTGTGGAGAGGTCGTACTGACGTGGATACGGACGAGGCTGAAGCAGGTGACATCCAGTCTCGGGTTCTATACTTATGGTGTTGTATCGCTATTGAGGTTATCCAGGACGAGACTTTGGCGACAGGATGATCGTCGGAAGCAAATGAGGAATATATTTCAAATTGGTATCTGAGATTGTCAGGGTGCATTCAAGCACATAGTACCACGGCAAAGTTGTAGTAGTAGAAAGTAGTTTCTCTCTTCTAGGACGCTATAATGAGAACATGCCCCAATATGGCGGACGATCCCACAGAGAAACATTGATCACGTTCCCCGCAGTTACCCGCATTGCGCTCCATCTCCGGCCGGCGGTTACACTCAGACGACCCAACCGGCGCATTCCTTGCATTGAGCGGCTTTGGCAGCAGTTACGTATAGAAGTAAGTGTTCTGTATTGGGTATAGTGGGCGATGGTGCTCAGTAAGGATTTGAGTGCGAGATACATCATTCTCTGGTAGAATTATGCCCGCAATGAGATGGATACAAGTTTTTTCTGTATGCATACTCCAAATACTAGTCGAGCTCGTTGACGTGGTGAACAACAACAATCTTTGTTACGAAAGTTACCTAATATCGGCTGGCGCTTGTATGAACCGCCACTTTTAACCCATGAGACGGCCCAATAAGGACCCTGCAAATAGTATGCTTTGATCGTGGCAAACAATGAATATTTGTCCTCACACGTTGGCATAATCTTACCGTGCCATCATATACGCGCTGGCCTCGTTGACCTCGCTTCGTACATGAAGGCGCCCATTTCGAGACGAGGCAGTGTTCGGGATTGATGAGCGGATACAGCAAGCGCTGATGCCCGCAGACCTAGCTACAACCAACCACAACGATCGCCGTTCCTTCCGCTAAATTACTCACTCTCCGCGTAACGAGAATATATTTAGTCTCACCAAACCCGTAACGGCCTATCCGGCTACAATACCTACCCTCTATCGTAATCAACGCAGCCACCGAGCGGACCCGACTGGGAAGAGTTGAACCCCAGTGTCTTGGCGCTGACTCAAGCTTGCTCGCATACCAACTAAAGTCGTAAAACCAGTGTCGGAATCTCGCTACTGAGAGGAAATGGTGTGCTTGATCAAGAGTTGGAACACTGGTGGTCCTGTCCGCTCAGTCGTAGTCTCACCAGACGGTGCTCACGTAGGAGCTGCTTGTGGCCGGTATGTTCAATTGTGGGATCTGGGCTCTGGGGAAAGGGCGCTTGGCTCGTTCCGGGGACACATTCGCGATATCAACTCTGCAGCATACTCACCGGATGGTCGCACGATTGCATCCGGCTCCGACGACAAGACCATACGAGTCTGGGATACGGCAACAGGCGGCGCGGTAATCGGACTCAAGGGACATGCATTGGGTATCCATTCGGTGACGTTCTCGTATGACGATCGTCTCATAATATCAGGTTCTGACGACGCAACAATCCGTCGGTGGGACGTACGCACCGGAAGGTCAGTAGGGACACCAATCGTTGTTGGCGCATCTGTGCATTCGGTAGCTGTCTCGCCTGATGGCAGCAAGATCACTGGCGGATGCCTTTACGGAGCTCTGAAAACGTACGATGCAGCCACAGGTACTATGCTCTTTGGACATAAAGGCTATAACGTTTGGGTCTGTTCGGTAGTGTTCTCGCCTGATGGCCGCCGCATTGCCTCTGGATCTGATGATAAGACTGCTCGCATCTGGGATATGTCAACGGGCTTAAGCATAGGAGAGCCTCTAGAGGGGCACACTAACGCGGTCAGGTCAGTGACGTACTCGCCTGGCGGTAGGCACATCGCTTCTGGCTCAAACGATAAGACGATTCGCATATGGGACGTGGCCACGGGCTTGCAGACTAATATGTTGGATGGCCACACCAGCACGGTCTTTTCTGTTGCGTTTACCCTTAATGGTAGCGCTCTGGTGTCTGGGTCCGGAGATAGAACCATTAAGCTGTGGGACGTACCGAGAGCGAGGAGGCGAGGTGATAGAAACGGTGAGACCATACTTTTGAGCATACATCACAAGTCCTTGGGGAATCCCCCAGCTCACTCCCTGCTCCAGTGCGCAGCCTTGATCCCGTTCTACCGTTGTTCGATGAGATCACAAGTACAACAGTACGGACCCGTATTCAACCTGACCAAGACGAACCTGACTTCGACTTCGGTCTACTCAGACTCCTGAGCAGATAGTTTTGCATCTAGGCAATCGGGGCTGTGCGAACCTGACCGACCAACTAGATCTAACAACTTGCAGCACTTACCCGATCTCATCCGGCGGTTTTGGCGATATATATCGATGCAGGCTCAAGAGTAATGTAGACGTAGCCATCAAGACCGTCAGGCTATATGTCGACTCGAGCGAGCAAAGCCAGAAGCACATGAAGGTCAGCGGTCTAGTTTTTAAATTGATTTAGTACTCAAAATGATTTAGCATGCAGCGCGCGAACTGTACACATGGTCCAAGTGTCGACATCCCAACGTCCAGGAGCTGCTTGGGCTAGTAATGTTCCGCGATCAGATCGGGATGATTGCTGCATGGGAGTCGAACGGTGATATGCCTCGGTATCTTCGGCGATATCCCAACACAGACCGCCGTAGAATGGTGAGACTGGGTTATTTATTACTTGATATCATGACGCATGATGTCTTTCACAGAGTATACAGATAGTCGAAGGGCTGTCATATCTGCACGAGTCGAGTGTGGTAGGTCGAGCTTGATGATCTTAACCAATGGCACTGGTCTGACCATCGTCTAGGTTCATGGCGACCTGAAAGGGGTGGGTCTTGGACACAGAATGCACGTATAATCGATCATACCAGTCTTCTGTAGGCGAATGTTCTCATATCGCAAGAAGGCTTGCCTCGGCTCGCCGACTTCGGCAACGCAGCGTCGCAGGAGTTCAGCCTTCGGTTCACACAGGGCTCGACAACGGGAAGCCTGTCGCCACGCTGGGCGGCCAGTGCGTTTATCTTACACATCCCACTTTTCACTGATATGTCCTATGCATATAGGCTCCGGAACTGTTCAAGGGTGAAAGGTGTAATATGCCGGCGGACATATATGCCCTAGGGATGGTAAGCCTCAGCTTATATACTTTTGCAATGATCTAAGCAGTCACCCACACCAGACAATACTGGTTTGCCGCTCGCTTTGGGTTTTTGTGCCTTTGTTGAGGTCATGACTATTGTAGGAAGCTCTTACAGGCGAGGTCCCGTTCCTTGGCAGGCCAGAGCATGCAATCATGTATAGTGTGATGTTTGAACGATTGCAACCAAAAAGACCCGAGGAGACACTGTCAACTGGCTCTAAGGATGGAGACAAGCTGTGGTCGCTGCTGCAGTGGTGCTGGGAGTACGAGCCGGAGAAGCGGCCAAGCGCGGCGGAGGTGAAAAAGGCTGTAAGTCAACGTCGGCCTGTGTGATCTGCTTGTGAAGTCACTTAGTTTCCTCGCATAGATGAGGGAAATTATTCAGGCAGGTCTCAACGATGAAGAAACGGTACAAGAAACGGTACAAGAATAATCGTGAATTACAAGGATTTTAAGCTATAGCAGGATGTGGATCAACAGGTTGAAATTGCGATCTGGAAGACTGGCAGAAAATAGCCGGGCCATGCTTGGATGATGTGGTCTCCAGCATGGTTTATTTGACATCGAATCATTTCCATACCTACGAGAGTTGTCTTACCCTGTGACTTTATCTCATTAAGTATGTGATTGTCTCATTGGGGGTAATCGGAGTAGCTCGAAACTTCGGAAATTTTGGTTGGTTCTTCGTCTTTTACTAGGAGAAATGGACGAGTTTTCGACAATAGGGGTAATCGGACTAGCTGATTCTGCTGAAACTTCGACGCCGAAACTTCTGTCGAAACTTGGGCCGCTGTTCGTGCTGAAGTTTCGAGGTCGAAACTTCGTGGCTGGTTGAAACTTCGGATATGTTTGGATCCGAATTGATGTCCCCAAATAGTATAGATAATTAGATTACATAACATTGCCTCCAAAAAACTTCGAGCATACAGCCAATTTACTTAGTCTCACTCAAATGGCTCCTAATTCATCTAACACTAAGTCTCGAGACACAAAGCCTAAGCAGACTGCCACAAAGCGCCAACGAAAGGACAGCACCACGGCAAAATCTGAACAAAACGAAGGAAAAGGCAAAAAATTGCGATCTACGAAGGAAGAAGTGGCTGCCGATGATATGTCAAGCAGAATTCCGTAAGTCTACTTAGCCATGCTCGCTGTTCATACAGTTCTCAAATGTGCTTATAAACTTTCTTAAAGCTGGAATACCAAACACGAGCTTACAGACGACCTCCTCACAAAAATTGAGGAAAGTGAAACCGTTCGCACAATCCTCGGATTCTCGCTAGCTCCTGGACAGAGAACACGCTCGGATGGGAAGTCTGCCACGGCTCATTATGAGAGGCTGGCGCATAAGATCCTTGTGAAGGGGTCGTCGCTTTATGGTAGTGGAGATCCAACTAACGTCAAGGCATAAGCAAGAAGGCGAGAGAGCTAGGGAGGAGCTTCGTCAAATGGAGGAGACAAAGCGCGAGCAGGAACGATTGGCACACGAGAAGGTGCGCTTGGAGCTTGGGATGAAAGAGAGGGAAGCGGCGCACCGGCAGATGATGGAGATGTTCAGCTTTGTGTTCAGCCGAACTGGAGGAGGTGGAGGGAATGGATTGATTGGGGGGGTTGGGCAATCTGGAGGGCCTCAAATCGTTGAAGGAGCAACGCTAGACCAACCAGGTGTAGCCTTTGGTGTGAGCGAGCCATTTGGATCTGATCAGTTGGCTCTGGGCGGAAATTTTACGCCAAACTTTCCACTTGGTAACTCCGAAAAATTCAACTAATTTAAATAAAATTTATTCGAATATGTATAGCTAAACTTATTGTCCAATCGCTTCAAATAGAGCCTTTTTGATCTCTTCGCGCTTCGCTTTACCGCCCTCTAGCTCTTGATCTCGAATGTGTTGTGCTTCCCGACCGGTTTCAAACAGCCTTGCCTGGGCTAATTCTAACTCCTCAGCCCTCTCGCGCTCCCGCTCAATGATCCGCAGTCCCCGTGCAAAATGCACATCCGCCTGGTAGTCAAGATCCATCTCTGTTAGCATCGCAAATGAATGCACAGTGATACATGCTATGACCCATGCCGTTGCAAACTTGATGTGTGACTCATCATTCAGCTTCAAGCGAAGCCCTCGTAGTGAGCCAAATCTGCCTTTGAGGAGTGCGTTGCAGTGCTCAGAGCGCACCCTAACTTTTGAAACATAATAGTTAAAACGCCGGTTTTCACGGAGCTCGCTTGCAGGCCTGAGCAGTAGTTGTGAGAAGCGATGTAAAATACAGCATATAACTCACTTTTTATATGGTGCGACAAGCCAGCTACGGAGTGGGTATGCAGAGTCCCCCCATACCCACTCACCTGCTTGTAGGAGTGTGTTGTGCTCAACTGGAAGCCGGGTGTAGTTCCAGGCTCGTGAATCATGCTGGCTGCCTGGTAGACCGACTCCAAAGTCTACGATCCGCAAGTTAGGAAGGCAGATGATCTGATAAGCTAATTGAGTGAATACAGGGCCGTCAGAGTTGGATACACATACCTGAACATTCAAAGAGTAATTATTCTTGCGGTCGTACCAAATATTTCCAAAATGTCCTGGGCGGCAGTGCAAGGGAACAAGTGTCCCGTCAACCATTAACCACCCCCCTCGCCAGGCAGTACATGTCTGCTCTTCAACCCAGATCCTTGCTTCCTCCCGCTCTTGCTCTGTGGGCCATGTAATGGCAGTACGAAGGAACTGTGGATGACAAACGGCGACTAGAAACCGGCGAGTAGCAGAGTCTACAGTTCCATAGCCCCAACCTGCCCAGAGTGCAACCTCTTGAATGGAAGCACTATTCCCATAGTGTCCTAGGCAATAGAGAGCGACGACCATCTGCTGCTCGACGGGAAACTGTGGCTGGTGGGAGTTGTTTTGGAACACAGGATCATCTTTGATAGCTAAGTGCAGCGCATCAAAGGTAGCCGGCCAGAGACAGACCGGCTGGCGAAAAATTTTAGGTTGCTCATATCGCCAAACATTTAAAGTCAAATCTAGATGTGAGGTGCTTTTAGAGATCCGAGTGCAAGGCTGTAGGTACCGCTGTGAATAAAGATGGTGAAGGATATGCGCAAAGGTTTCGCTTAGAGGGGGTAAAGAGTTCAAAGAGTCAAGTAGCTCTGCAGATGTAGGATCCCAAAGAGGGTCATACTCGGCTTCGTGGGCTTGAGCTAGCTGATAGCCCGTATACAAGGCCTTGGCAGCCACCACACGCTCTCCTGTCGGCATTGGCGGGTCAAGTAAGGTATAAAAAATTCGATTACTATATACATTACATCATATCACTGGACCCTCAAAAGCTGGAAAGTAGCAAGCGCATATATGGCGCAGAATCAAAAGAATCAGCAGGTAATCGGACTTGGTTCTGAAACTTACCTGATTCTTTTCAAAGTTTCAGTCGCAAAAAATCGCTGAAGTTTCGAAAGAATCAGCCAAGTCCGATTACCCCTAATTTCGGAAGTTTCAACATTAGTTTAGTTACCCCTATTGCCGACAATAAAAACCAATGCGATAACCTTGATATGCGGCAAGGCTCGTTACATAGCTTTGTATATAGCCGAACGTGTCGTGCAGAAACGCTTGGTAAGGTCTAACTGAATTTGGTGCGTGTCATATGTTAGATTTGCGGTTTTCGTGGCTGCATTTCGGGTGCGAGTCCAGCTCCATGATACGGAGGAAAAGTATAAAAAAATTTCTACGTGTGAATATTTGTCGCACAGGTAGACAGATACGTTTCTGTTCAGACTTTAGGTTCGGGAACTACCAGCGCATACACTTCCTCCACGACGACCAACAACTCGGACCAAACCTTTAAAGACTCCGAGCACGACGTGCAAGAGCTAGGGTATATTTTGGACCAGTGCTCGATCCGAATCCGAAATTGGATCCAAAATTCGAGGATTTAGGAAGGTCGGAGAACTGAGAGAGACTGGGGAATCTGGGAAAACTGAGGAAGTAGGGACCGAAGTTTGTCAGAGAAACTGGATGCTAAGCCAGGTGAGCCACAGACTCCTGTCGAAGACTTGCACGTCTATCTGCCGTTCGAGTTGGCCACACACCACGCCAGTGCGCTGCTCCAAAGATCCTGACCGGGATTGAGATAGGGTGTAGACGGTTGGGCTGTTTGCGTTCTTTGACAATCTTGTCTCTCAATTGCCGTAAACGACTCATCGATCACTTAGTTGCGGTTGTATGCGCTACTTGTATCAACTCACAGTTTAATACATGAGGTACACGACGCAGATACCATCCGTTAAGAGTGAAGAAGTACGTATCACTGGCCATGGATAGCGCCCTATCGAAAATCAAAACCAACAGCCGCAAACCAGGGGTCATGGGTGTACTTGTTCTCCCGTTACTTGACCTATTGAGTGTTTTCATCCCCACTCCAGCAGATTAGACGAGCTGCATGAGTCTGATTCATTGAGTCTATTGTACCTTCCGGCTGGACTGAAATCTACAGTGGTCTGGGAGTCGGACATCGAGGATCTCTCATTGCCTCGCCCCTCAAGGTGAGAGCCGATGTGTGAGATATATGAACGATTCGGGGAGCTCGGTAAGCTACCGTTGGGTATGATATACTCTGTAGTGCAGGTCGCACAGACACCGCGACACCTTCGTACTTTATTGAGGTGGCGCTTGGGCCGCCCCGAAAAGGAGACGTGAGACATGATCACGTGATATTGCTCAACTCACATGCCAAGCACGCGCCGAAGCTATGCCTCTGTTCCTAACTCTCACCGCCTGACTCCGCTCCCGCCCGACCATCCGGCGACGCGACGCCGCGAGATAAACAATTGTGTAGCAACGGCGAACTCCAAAGTGAGCGAACCGGATTTGAGTATCGTGGTACGAGCTCACATACAGCAACTATAGTTCTCTTAAGCATGTAGCTCGCGTCGGGAGTAGACGAGGTCCGAACGACGGGAAAAGGCGTCGGACGAACAGGCGTCCTGGGCCCGGGTGCTGGTCAATAACCTCGGCGCGGGGAGTATCGGCAGGCAGATGCTCGATTACAGCATCTCTCGCTCTGCGAACGCGCCGCGCGCAAATTCGCGCGCCAGATCGGGTCTGCGCTCGAATACTGCCACAAGAATAACGTCGTTTATCGCGATTTGAGGATTGAGAACATCGAGGTTATCGATTTTGGGTTGAGCAACTTGTTTGATCCCGAGGATCATCTGTCGACGTTCTGTGGTAGTCTCTACTTTGCCGCCCCCGAGTTATTGGACGCTCCCGACTCGCCAAATCGAACTAAGCCTTTGCCCCTATTCCTCGCGATTTCGGTACGACCGGTGGAACTGGTGGGACAGGAGAAAAAGTCGCATCGAATGTGGCGGAGGATTGTGTCTGAGAATGGAACAGTGAATGAGCTGTGTGTGAGGTAGAGACCAGTATCGTCGAGGTACGTTTTTCATACGTTCTTAAGAGGGGCAGAGAGGGCTAATTAGATGGATTGTAGGTGCCGCTGTTGCCGTTTCACGGAATCCAGTTCCGATGAGTCGGCGGAGATGGGTGTTAGTACCAGATGTTGGCTCGGCGAGTCTTGACTCGACTTAAACTCTGAACTATCCCCTTACGGCGAGAGGGGATCAACAAAACACTTAATGCAGATCCGCTTCCCAATTTTCCACAGATGGTTTCTCTCTCCTTGCCTGTCCTAGTCTGCCCACTCGTATATACCGTCGCCTTTCTCTTTTACTCTTGCTCGGGTGCTGCAACCCCTGGCTTTGCGTTTTATATACTCGACAAGTGTTCTTTTTAGTTATCTGATAGGGCTTGCTCGTTCCCTGTTTCCAGTTAACTTCTATACCTTGTTCAAAATCGATTCTATTGACTCGTTCCACAAGCTTATCCCCACGCTGCTTGATTATATGGTACATGTGTTTGGGACATTGGTAATGTCAAGGTTGTCTCGCTTGGAGAGTAGACTTGCTTTACTTGGCGATCTTATCCAGTTGACTCATTTTGGCTCAAGTGGCTAGAGCAGAGTCCAGACTCACATAGCCACATCATAATAAGGACAACTCAGGGTATTCCAGTTGCTAGTACCAAACGCTTCTCCACTACGCTCAATTTAACTCATAACGATTGAGAAATTTCATTCATTTGATGCGTATGGCCTCAGGTAATACTGCGGGCTAGGCGGTTGACATCAATCAAGCACGTACTATTAAGTCGCCCATGTATCCCACATCAGAAATTCATCGGTCTCATTACAAAAGTCAATCGTTGTCCAACCGTACATAATCAATCCATGCTCCCAGACCATCTTGCTCCAGCGCATCGAGCAAACTGAACTAAGTCGATCCCATCAGCTGGATGTGATAACCCAGAATACCATGCTCTAGTGCTAGAGCCAGACTTTCATGCCGGAACGTTTTGTCTAAAATTCGGAGAATGAACGCTTGGCTAGGAACAGTCGAAAACCTATAGGTCGAGGGTGGGAGGGTTGGAGATCATTCTCGGTGGGGCTGACTAGAAACTGAACCAGAGAACGACCGCATAGAGTGAGGTTACTCGTAGCGTAAACATGTTTAGTCGTACAAGCTTGCCCTTCCAAACGTTGAGAAGCAGATGGTGGACTTCGTACGGAGCGTACCCCCCGGTCCAGACAGCACACAGGCAACAGGATATGTTTGCTAGTAGGTAGCCTTCGGCAGCCACGTATTTGGTTAGGATAGCCCAGAGGCGGAACAGCGACACCATGCCTGATCGATTGGCGGAAGGCAGAACCAGTTCCGACGCTGTAGTTCGACCTTGTGGCTGCGCTTCAACGCTTTCATGTCCACAAAGTGTTGTTAATGTTGCGTAGGGCCTATCTAAACAAGCAGCTTCGACTCGTTGAAGTGATCGCATAACAGGAGTAGGATTCTGGTGGAGGTTTTCCTAACTCGGTTTATAGTTCGTGTAGCCTGTCCGGAACGGAACAGATCGCGTACGTGTCGTAGAATATACCAAGAGAAACGGAGTGAGGGCACGAGTGTTTGTGTTGTTATTATCCTTGTATATAGGTTTGGCTCAGGGGGTGGAGAGGAGTGACGGTGTACGTCACGAGGACGAGGAAGAGGAAGGGCGGGAAGTGGATTGTCGTCTACCAGCCGGCGAGATCAGCCGAGCGTTCATGACGCGTTTACTTCGGCGTCAAGATCGTCCAAGCGGCCCTCGGTTGTTGGTGTAGTGACTCTCGGGGGACGGACGGGTTTTGGGAGCTATGGGTTCAAGGCGATCGCAGAGGTATCATCGACGCGTTTCTCCACCCGCAGCGTCTAGACCTTCGACCTATGGCTACCACAAGACGTAGCTCAGCACAGAGAGTTGTTTACGAGACGCGTTCAAAGCTTGCACTCACATCTTTCGCTGTTCATCTCCAGACCTCAGATTTGCATGACAACCTCGAGGGCCGGCCGGGGCGTGAGATAGCGGTCATTCGAGGTGTCTAGCAGTCGCACTAGCGCGGATGCGGACAAGTGTGAAGTGGGCGACGTCCAATCTCCGGTTCCAGACTTATTATGCTGTGTTGACGCAGAGATTTTTCGAGGCGGGACCTTGGTGGCGAGATGCAGGTGGTCGTTGGGAGCAGGTGGATGACTCATTTCAAATTGGTACCTGAGACCGTCAGGGTGTATCCAACTCTGATCCAACCAGTACCAGAACGATATCGCGGTATCAAATAAGCTAAATATTGTATCTCTCTTCCATAACACTACAATAGTATAACATCCCCCAGTCTAGTGGACGATCACATACAAAAACGTCGGTCAGGTGCTTCACAGTTACCCTCCTTGCTCATATTTCGCTCCATCTCCAGCCAGCAGAACTCAGACGACCTGGAATGCTGTTCGGTGAGGATTTAGGTACGAGATAGGTCATTCTTTGGTAGGTTTATGCCCACAATGACATGATACAAATTTTCTCTATGTATACTCCAGATATCAGTCGAGCTCATCAGTGTGATAACAACGATCCTGTGTTACGATTCACCAAGATCACCGAGTATTAGTAGGCGCTGGAATGAACTGTCACTTTTGACCCACGAGACAGCCGAATAAGGGCCTCAATAGTATGCTGCCAATGGGGACCGTGGTTGAACTGAGCCCCTCATCCTTGCACATTGGCGCCACCTTACCACCGCATCATATATGCGCACTGGCCTCGTTAACCTCGCTTCATCCGTGAGGCGCCCATCTCGAGATGAGGCAGTGCCCGGGAGCTTATAAGCGGACCCAGATGAAGCGCTGATGCCCAGAGCCCTACAATCAACCACAACAATCGCCGTCCCTTCCGCTTCGTTATTGGCTCGCCGCATAACGAAACCACATTTACTCTCACCGACCCCGTAACGCCCACCAAACTACAACACTTGTCGCCTATCGTAACTCACGGCCATCGAACGGGCCGGGCTAGGACGTATCACCAATACCTCAATACCTTGGCTTTGATTGAAGCTTGCTCTTAAAACTTGCCAAAAGGTTGCAAAACTAGTGTCGAGAGCCCGATACTGAGAGGAAATGGTGCCATTAACCAAGAGTTGGGGCGCTGCTTTTCCTGTTGGCTCGATCGCAGTCTCACCCGACGGCGCTCGCGTGGGGGGTGCTGCTCTCTTTCGTGTTGAGTTATGGGATATTCCCTCTGGGGAAATATTATGGCCCTTTGATTGGAGACATGATGATTTTGTCCGGTCCGTAGCATACTCGCCGGACGGCCGCATGATCGCATCCGGCTCTGACGACATGACCATACGAGTCTGGGATACGACAACAGGCGTCGCGGCAATCGAACCACTTGAGGGACATAAAGATGCTATCTCCTCAGTGACATTCTCGCATGACGGTCGTCTAATCATATCCGGGTCTAGCGACAAAACAATCCGTTTGTGGGACGTACGCACGGGGAGGTCAGCTGCAACACCAATTGATGTAGGCGCATATGTGATGTCGGTAGCAGTCTCGCCTGATGGGAGCAAGATCGTCGGCGGAGGCGAAGGCGGAACTATGAAAATGTATGACGCAGCTGCCGGCACCATGCTCTGCAAACATACTGGTCATACAGACAACGTCAACTCAGTAGCGTTCTCACCTGATGGCCGCTGTATTGCGTCTGGATCTGATGACATGACTATTCGCATCTGGGATGCAGCGACTAGCTCCAGTATAGGAGACCCTCTACAGGGACATACTGGATGGATCAGGTCAGTTGTGTTTTCACCTGACAGCAGGTACATTGCTTCTGGCTCGGATGACAAGACGATACGCATATGGGACGCGGCGACGGGTGTGCAGACTGATTCATTACACAGCCACACCGACGCTGTCCTTGCTGTTGCGTTCACCCCCGATGGTAGCACTCTTGCCTCTGCATCCCTTGACCAAACAGTCAAGCTATGGGACGTACTGGGATTGGAGATACAAGGCAACAGAAACGGTACGATCACGCTACAAACATACGCAACTGAACTTGGGGGCACGCCTAACTTACTTCCTCCAGTGCGTAGCCTTGTTACTGCACCACCGTTGTTCGATGAGATCACGAGTACAACGGTATAGTGCCATGTCTCAAGCGGCTCAGGCATCCTTGACTTCAACTTCTCTTCACTCAGACTCCGGAGGACATAATTCTTCTTCTTGGCGCCCGGGGCTGCGCAAACCTGACCGACCAACTCGACCCAACAACCTACCCCGAACACCCGTTCTCATCCGGCGGCCTTGGCGACATATATCGATGTAAGCTCAAGGACGACGTGGAAGTAGCCATCAAGACCCTCAGGCTGTATGTCGGGTCGGATAAACAGAGCCAGAAGGGCGCGAAGGTCGGTATTCTGGACTCTAGACTGAGTACGTACTCAGGATCGTGTAGCATGCCGCACGCGAAATATACACGTGGTCGAAGTGTCAACATCCAAACGTCCAGCGGCTGCTCGGCCTGGTCATGTTCCGGGGTCAGATCGGAATGGTCGCGGCATGGGAGGCGAACGGTGACATGCCTCGGTATCTTGAGCGAAATCCCCGGGTCGACCGCTGTGACATGGTGAGGTCAAGCTATCTAGGAGACATATAGTCTCACACGCAACACCTTTGACAGAGTATACAGATAGTCGATGGACTCGCATATCTGCACAAGTTGGGCATAGTAAGTTGAGCTTGATGGAGGGTACAAGTAACACTTATACAACTATTGTTCAGGTTCATGGCGACCTGAAAGGGGTAGGCCGTGAATATAAAGTGCACACATGATCTCTTATCCCACTTTTTTGTAGGCAAATGTTCTCATATCAGAAGATGGCTCGCCTCGGCTCGCCGACTTTGGAAGCGCAGCCTCACAGGAGACCAGCCTTCGGTTCACCCTCTCTTCGACCGGACCAGACTTCTCGCTACGCTGGGCGGTCAGTGTGTTCATCATACCATACGTATCAAGCCTCTGATAGATATGCCTGGTACATATAGGCTCCAGAACTGTTCCTGGATGGAAAATGCAATGTCCCGACAGACATATATGCGCTAGGGATGGTAGGTCTCAGTTTACATATTTTTGCAATGAGCTAATCAAATATCTATTTGTATCAGACGATATTGGTTGGCTACCCACTCAGCATTGCTGCCCTCTCGCTCACGTTTTGAGTACCACAGGAGACTCTTACGGGCAAAGTCCCGTTCCCCGACAAGCAAGACCGTCAGATATATGGTGGTCTGATGTCTGGAAAATTGAAACCAATACGGCCCGAAGCGTACATACCGACTAGCTCTATGGATGGAGACAAGATGTGGTCGCTGCTGCAGCGGTGCTGGGAGTACGAGCCGGAGAAGCGACCAAGCGCGGCGGAGGTACAAGAAATCGTGAGTGAAACTCAGTATGTGTGATATGCTTGTGATGTCACTCATCCTTCTTGCGTAGATAAGCCAAATTACTCGAGCGGGTCTCAGGTGGAAATACAAGGAACCAAGAAAGTACTGAAATGTGCTATAAGTGTTTATGGAACATGTGTATATACATAAAAGCTATAACACCCACGTGATCAAACCAAAGATGGAGACAAGCTGTGGTCGCTGCTGCAGTGGTGCTGGGAGTACGAGCCGAAGAAGCGGCCAAGCACAAGGGAAGTGAAGAAGATCGTAAGTCAATCTCAGGATACATGCGTTTCTAATGATACCAAGTCTCTCACATAGATGAACACAATCACTCAAGGAGGTCTCCGGCGCCGATGAGACTAAGACGGCCAGGTAAGGCTCTTCTAGGCTTCAGGTGTACGGTTTGTGAAGCAGGTGCACTGTGTAGGCTGGTACAATCGTCGCTTTAATATCGGGATATATGGCCATCTGAGACATCATGAACGCAAAGGTTTTTTTCTTTAAACCGATCATTTATTGTCGGATTAAGGCATGGCCTTATGTACCGACATCAAAGAAAAACAAAGACGCTATACTACGTGAGAGAGAGAGAAAAAAAAACAAAAGGGAGCCCGAGGGGCACAACTATCTACAGCGAAACCTACCCCTAATCTCGAGTCTGTACGGAGGTGCTATACTATAAGTCTAAGCTCTATCTAAATGGTCACGGAAACGACCGGTGCTACGTATAAAATGAAAAAGAGTAGAAAAGGCAGACTTGTTAAAAAAGGGAAAGAAAGACTCAAATAATCCCTGTCCTTGGAGGCGAGGCGCAAAGGTTTCACTGAGTGTAACCAAACTATTATCTTGGGCTGTGGGTCGGGTGTGCAGTTATGATAGAGTAACTGGTGTATTAGGTTAATGGTTCTCGGTTCATGGTAGATTTGCAACGGAACTTCAAAAACTATGTCTGAAAGGCATACTTAGTGTGGAGTCGGTCGTTGCATTCCTTGACGATTCTATCTCTCAATTGCCTCAAACGACAAACTGGTTGTGATTGTATGCGCTACTCATATCGACACAGAGCTACATGAAGCCATGACACCATGATAAACCGCTGAAAGTACAAGCTCATGTATTGCGGGCCGCCCACAGGTCTCGGTTAAATAACAGAAAATTAGCAGACGCGAACCGGAGTCGTACATGTGCTATCTTCTCGCTTCTTCGCCTACTAAGCCTTATCTCGGCGATCCAGCAGACTCAAAGAGCGAATTGACTGGAGTTTTAGCACCTCCGGATGGACTGAAACCACGGCCTAGGAATTTCATGTCCAGGATATCTTGTTGTCTCTGCTTCCAAAAGACAAGCGACCAAGGCGATTATGTGAGCAAAAACGCAGCTTTGACATTTTATTAGTACATTTTGCGTACACACGTTGACATCTCGGTACTTTATCAAGTCGTTGTAGAAAACGTTCTAGGGTGGTAGACGTGGGATCTGATCACGTGTTAGTTCTGGGTCTACCCCTCGCTACCTCTCCCCGCCCCTGCCCAATTTTTCGGTGACGAGACGCCACACAGGACGGAACAGTGCAGCGTCTATGGTTGTTGAAGTAGATTTTATTGTATGAACGTTGATTTTACAAATCTTAGCAAACAAAATATCTTTCGAGATAATTTCAAACCACATAAGCTCTCGCAGATCTAACACCATAACCACGATCGCACGATCGGTGAGATAAAATCCTGACGACTCACCAACTGCTGCTGCAAGTCGTTCTGCGTTAGATGGCGTGCATGTAGAACCATACCCACGCGTGTACAGAAGTATTCCGTTCCTTTCTGGCGATCCCTCACGGGATGATTCGGCGCGCTTGGTAAATCTGCCTCGAAGTCGCGTGCGTTATGTCCTGAGAAGCGTACCAAAAACATTGCGCTGATTCGACTCCGAGACAAAACCGAGTCTCGGGCTGGCGTTGCTTCCCAGAACCACCAACAGGGTTACACAGAGCACAATACCGACTGTGGGTGTACCAGTAGTGGCCGGCGAATAGACTGAGTTGAAGTTGGAGTAGTATGGCCGGGGGCGGGAGGGTTAGAGACTGTCGATAAGGTAAGGTAGCGGCTAAAGTCAAAGAACGAGAACACAGATTGGATTACTCGTGGCGGAATTACGTGTAGTCGTATGAGCCCACTCTTCCGAGCGTCGGTAAATAGGTTATCGACTTCGTACGAGCATAGAACCGTCCAATCCGGAAAGCATTCAGGCAACGGGACGCGTGCACTCGCCACGCTTGGCCAAACGGGTTACTCTGAGTCTTTCGTAGAAATCCAGTCTCGCTAGTAGCTCCAGTGATGGGGTACTCCAGAGGTGCAGAGAGGGCGAAGTAACAACACGATGCCAGATCGATTGGCGGAATAAAAAGACCTAGTTCGCAAGAGAGGCTAGACGTCAGAGTGGATAAGTGGGAATCAGGTCGTAACTTGGCGAGTCGCTCGATTTGACGTTCTAGCTCGACCCCATAGTTGTTTTTTTGCTCCTGTTCTTCTTCCATACTCGGATCTCCTAGCTCCTCGGTTCCGGACGCATGGGCTATTGTTTCACACTCTCCACCCGAGGGAGCCGTGCGAGTGGATGTTTGGGAGGTGCTAAGAGTAAGACGCCGTGTAGATCCTCGACAATGTACGATTGACTAGCCACGCAGTCGTACTCTGTCTCTTTGGTGCTTTTCGTCTGGGCCAAGGTTTGTTCTGCGGTAGTGTGTTGAAGGACTTGGATGGCTTGCGGCAGAGGTTGGGCCGAACCAATAAGAATCCCGCAGCTCGTGAATACATCTAGTCGGAGAAAGTGGCTCCGACTCGCTGAAGCGATTATGCGGCCGGGATAGAGGTCCGCTAAAGGTTTTCCGAGGTCGGACTGTACGGTTCGCGTAGTTGTCTCGGACTAGAACGGTGGCGTAGGCGTCGTTGAACGGATCAAGAGCAGCAGAGCAACTACACAAGCGACGGTCTGCTATCATCATGGAAGATAGATTCGGTAGAGGAGGTGGAGACAAGAGGCGGCGTCTGCGTCGAGGAGGAGGATGGGAGGGGAGGAAGTAATCGTCGTCTACCAGCTGATAAGATCGATCGAGGATGCATGACGCGGTTTACCTCAGGATCAGGTTTCCGGAGTATTCCTCGGTTGTCGAAGGAGTCGTTTCCGGGAGACGGACGGGCTTGGAAGTGATGGGTACAAGGCGAGCGGAAGGGTATCAGCAGTGCTTTTCTCCAACCGCATGCTAAACGAGCTCGACCTGGGGCTATGATCATAAGACGCGTACGTCAACACCACGAGCCACGTACAAGGCGCGTTCAAAGCTTGCACTCACATCTTTTGCTGTTTGACTCCATATCTCAGACTCGCACGACGACCCAGAGGGCCGACTGGGGTGTGAGACATGCATTGTTCGGACTGACGAGCAGTTGTGCCGACGTGGATGCGGACGAAGGTAAATCGGGCGGTGTCCATCCCCCAGTTTTGATTTATGGCGTGGTGTAATGTCGACCGTTTGAGCGACCAGTGGCGAGATGGTGATCGTTGGGAGGAGGTGGATGACACATTTCAAATTGGCACCCGAGATTGTCAGGGTGCATCTAACTCTAATCCAACAAGTACCACGACGATATCGCACTGTAATATAAGCTAAATATTGTATTTCTCTTCGGGGACATTACGACAGCATGACATCCTTCTGCCCAGTGGGCGATCACACGCAGACTTCTCGGTCGAGTGCTTCGGGGTTGTCCTCGTTGCTCATGTTTCGTTCCGTCTCCAGCCGGTGGAGCTCGGACGACCTGACCGGCGCACTACTCGCATTCAGTAGCTTTGCTAGCGATACCCATAGATGTGATTATTCGGTACCAGATACAGTAGGCAATACTGTTCGGTAAGGATTTGAGTACAGGACACGTCGTTCTCTGGTAGGTTTATGCCTACAATGAGACGAACACAGTTTTCCCCTATTTATACTCCAGATATTAGTCGAGCTCGGTAATGTGATGACAATGATACCGTGTTATGAAGATTACCGAGTGTCGGTAGGCGCTTGTATGAACTGTCACTTTTGGCCTACGAGACAGCTGAATAAGGACCCCAATAGTATGCTGCAAATGCGAGTCGGGGCTAAAACCGAATATCTCATCCCTGTACATTGGCGTCACATCAGCACGGCATCATATATGCGCGTCGGCCTCGTTGGTCTCGCTTTGTCCATGAGAGGCCTATTTCGAGATGAGGCAGTGTCTGGGACTGATAAGCGAACACAGAAGAAGCGCTGATGCCCACAGATCTACAATCAACCACAACGATTGTCGTCTCTTCCTCTGAGTTACTCACTCACCGAGTAACGAGAATACAGCTACTCTTACCAGCCTCGTAACGGCTCGTGCAACTGCCATACATACGGTCTATCATAATTGACGGCGTAATCGAGTGGAGCTAGCTGGAGGTTTAACGATATCTCAATATCTGGGCGTTCGTTTGGCTTGCTTGCAAAACAAACGAAGTAGTCACGAGGTCAGTGTCGAGAGCCCCCTGCTGAGAAAATGGTGTCCCTGGTCAAGAGTTGGGACGCTGGTAGCTCTGTCTTTTCAGTCGTAGTCTCACCGGACGGAGCTCGTGTGGGTGCCGGTAGTGGTAAGGATGTCCAGTTGTGGGACCTGCACTCCGGGGAAATGGTGTTTAGTCCCCTCCGGGGACACAGTGACACAGTCTACTCCGTAGCATACTCACCGCATGGTCGCATGATTGTATCAGGCTCTTGGGATAGGACCATGCGAGTGTGGGATACGGTAACAGGTGCCGCAGCGATCCAACCACTTGAGGGGCATACTGGTGGCATTCAATCCGTGACTTTCTCGTATGACGGCCGTCTCATTATATCCGGGTCTCTCGACAGCACAATCCGCCTGTGGGACACACGCACAGGAAAGTCGGCAGGAAAACCAATCTATGTAGGCGCACGTGTATATTCGGTGATTGTTTCACCTGATGGAAGCAAGCTCGTCGCCGGATGCTATGGTGGAACTATGACGACGTACGACGCAGCTGCCGGTACCAAACTCTTCAGTCAATATTTTAGTCATAAAAGAGCCATTAGCTCATTAGCGTTCTCACCCGATGGCCACCGCATTGTATCTGCAACTCGCGATGAGACTGTTCGTATCTCGGACCTGTCGGCTGGCGACTGCACAGGACACCCGCTGAATGGGCATACTGGCAGTGTCAGCTCAGTAGCGTTTTCGCCCGATGGAAGGTACATTGCTTCTGGCTCATTCGACCAGACGATACGCATGTGGGATGCGTCGACAGGCGTGCAGACTGATTCATTACATGGCCACGTCGACCAGGTCTATGCTGTTGCGTTCACCCCTGATGGTAGCGCTCTTGTCTCTGGGTCTTTCGATAAGACCATCAAGCTATGGAACGTGCGGGGAACGGAAATACCAGGCGATAGAAATGGTGAGATCACGCTATTGACTATACCCAAATCCCGAAGGCTCACTCTTGATCACACCCTGTTTTAGTGCATAGCCGGCTTGGTACAATCCAGCCCTTTTTCGATGAGATCACAAGCGCAACGGTACAGCGCCACATTTTAGCTTACTCAATCATGATTGACTTTAGCTTTGGTTTTCTCAGACTCCTGAGCAGATAGTCTTGCATCTAGGCACTCGAGGTTGTCGAAATCTGACCAACCAACTAGATCTAACAACCTGCAGCACCTACCCGATCTCATCAGGAGGTTTCGGTGATATTTATCGATGCAAGCTCAAGAACAACATAGAAGTAGCCATCAAGACCGTCAGGCTATATGTCGACTCGAGCGAGCAAAGCCAGAAGCACATAAAGGTTAGCGGTCCAGATTTTCGGCCGAGTCAATACTGAAGACGATGTAGTATGCGGCGCGCGAACTATACACGTGGTCGAAGTGTCGACACCCCAACGTCCAGCGGCTGCTCGGGCTAGTGATGTTCCGGGGTCAAATCGGCATGGTCGCCGCATGGGAGTCGAACGGGGACATGCCTCGGTATCTCCAGCAAAATCCCGACACGGATCGCTGTAGCATGGTGAGGCTGAACCACTAAGCACTGAGATAGTCTTATACGCAACATCTTGGACAGAGTGTAAAGATTGTCCAAGGGCTGTGGTATCTGCACGACTCGGGTGTGGTAGGCGAAGCCTGTAGTCTTTCCGAGTGACACTGATACGAATACTGTCCAGGTTCATGGTGACCTGAAAGGGGTAGGTCTTCAGTATAAAACGCACGTGTGATCAATCATAAAGTATTCTGTAGGCAAACGTTCTCATATCGGAGGACGGCTCGCCTCGGCTTGCCGACTTTGGCAACGCAGTATTGCATGACTTCAGCCTTCGATTCACGTCCTCTTCCACGAAAGCAGGCCTCTCGCCACGCTGGGCGGTCAGTATACTCATCACATGTATCCAGCTTGTCATTGATACTTTTTCTGAATGAAGGCTCCTGAGCTATTCGAAGATGCAAAGTGTAACGCCCCAGCAGATATATATGCGCTAGGGATGGTAGGTTTCAGTTTACATTTGTCTGCAAAGATCTAATCAACCACCACTGCTAGACGATACTGGTCCGCCACTTTCTCAGCGTTTTTTCTGTCTCTAATTAACGTCATGACTGCTGCAGGAGACTCTTACGGGCGACGTTCCCTTCCCTGACAAGCAAGACCATCAGGTCATGTATGGCGTGATGTTTAAGCAACTACAGCCAGCACGGCCCGAAGCGTATATATCAATCGGCTCGAAGGATGGAGACAAGATGTGGTCGCTGCTGCGGTGGTGCTGGGAGTATGAGCCGAAAAAGCGACCAAGCGCGGTGGAGGTCAAAAATATTGTAAGTCAATCTGGGGATGTGGGATCTGCTTGGGATGTCACCTTGTCTTCTCAAACAGGTTGAAGAGATTACCCAAGCGGGTCTGAAGCGCCTATGAGACTAAGGAGCCAGCCAGCAAGGGGCTCTCTTCAGATACAAGTTAATGGAAGCTGATGCAGTGTCCCGGCGAACTCAAGTCTTGTATGAACGACTGTGATGGGCTCCCGTCCCCATTCTGTGGTGGTAGTGATAGCAGTGTGGTTGTGCTGGCAGAACAGCAATAGAATTTCTATTGGGATGTGAGGAATGCAATATGAGATGTATTCAGACCAAATAGCGAAACCTTTTTATCAAGTAGGAAATCACCCCGAGCAGCGAACGTGAGTCAATCCTCTTCTTGATCCCGAGTAAATAACATCTTTGAACGATGTTTGAACGATCCCAACCAATACGGCCCGAGGCGAGCGTACCGACTGGCTTTAAGGATGGGGATAAGATATGTTCCCTGCAGTGGTGGTGCTGAGAGTACGAGCCAGAGAAATGGCCAAACGCGGCAGAAGTGATCAGAGATCGTAAGTCAATCTTGGCACGCGTAAGTAGTCTTAATCATCTCACCTCCATTTTCGTAAAGACATTTCCGGCTCGCGGTTCTACACAAAACCACAAAATCAACATTGGGCGAAGACTTGTAACCCTGGATTGTGTCGACCCGGTATTCCGTTTTCGCAACGAGACTATTTACTATTAATGCTGTGAAGTAGTTTGAAGGTTGGCTGAGCATCTCGGGGTGGTACGTCCTGCAAATATCAGACTAGGGCCTGGTCATTCTCTAACACAACATGAATGTCTACTCGGAGCATCAAAGCTAATGATGACGCCTTAACAACTGCAAACTTTCTGTAAATACAAACCAAAACAAAGAATGTTAGTAAACAAACGGAAGTTAGCGGCGTACCTAGTAAACAGAGACAAACGGGGTGCGTCGATGGATAGGGCTTAAGGGTAATAAGTGACCGTTCGAAACACTCGTTAATTCGAGTCTAAGACTAAGTACAAGGAATAGGAGCTCATCCTTGAGCTCCTTTTATACTGCCTATCAAGCCGTATCTCGGCGATAGCAGCGAGTACGCGCATATATGCGTGTGTTCTACCGAGAGTCGCCTATACGCGTACTCTCGGTTATGGTGCGACCACAAGGTACACACTAGATAAGTTACTAACGCGCTAGAACTAATGTTCTAGCGCTTTCTCTATGCCTTTTTTTATGTATTTCATATCTTTTGTCTCACGGCGCTTGTTTTTACGGGTACGTGTATCTATGTTTGTCGATGTATATGTACACGTAAACTTTCCAACAACACCCTAGCATGCTTTCACATTTAGTACAATAAACTTTGGGCCCCGTCGTACCTCCGGGGAGTGTTGGGTTGGCCTGGCGCTACGCGCCAGGCCGGTCCCAGGCCAACGGCGCTTATTTTATGTGGACCCTGATTGACCTTGATTAGTCAGGACCGTCCTTGTATTTAGAGTAGATTCGGCCGAGGCCATTGGTCAGATATTCAAAATGGAATCTATCTTTCGAGGATAATATTGCGAAGCCGATTCAAACACCCTATCTAGGCGATACGATGGCTCTCTTTCCTTCGGAAACCGATGCTCGCAACTAGAAGAGTTGAATTGATAGCTTGATGCACGTAGGGTAGATGTCTTGAATACGATGGGCATATGACAAGATGTACCGTCCACTTACGGTGTATGCTAAATGAATGATTAATCGAGCCAAATTTCATCCTATATTGCCAGAGTTGATTCAACAGAACTAAGCAGTCGAAGGAAGATAATTAGAAATAAAACGTAAATGATGAGCCTTCGTCAGTTGAACCTAATCACTATGAAAGTTAGATTGGTTGACGGGACGGAATCTCGTCGACTCACCTATCACCAAAAGCCGCTGTGCGTAAGCTGACGCGTCTGCATAATTTGATCCAGGTGTATATGTAAACACTCCATCCCAGTCTGGCGGCACCCTACGATTTGCTCCGACCCACTTAGCGGACTCGCCGCTAACATGCGTACCATCTTCCCGCAGTATATGTCAAGAGCCTGCGTCAATTTGACTCCAAACCAAGACCATCACTCTCCACTTCTACCTCGTCCAACCCGCGGCAAGCGTCGTTTCCCACCAGACAATCACGCAAGGCACGATGCTGATCATGAATGTTGGAGCAAAGCTGGCTGGGGAATACATTGGGTTGAAGTTGGAGCAGCGTTTCGGGGACGGGAGCGTTGGAGACTGTCTATGGGGCCGAGTAGAAGCTCAGGTCAGAAATCGGCCTGTCTGGGGGGTAATGAGGCAACGGGACACGTGTATTCGCCAGACTTGGTCGTCTGGGTTGCTTTAAGAGTTTCGTACGAGTCCAGGCTTGCAGGCATTTTTGGCAACCGCGTATCTGGCCGGATCACCTCAAAGGCGTGGAGAGTGTGGAGCAACGGCGCGATACAAGATTGATTCGCGGAAGACAGAGACCCAGTTTGTACCAGCAGTATAGCGTCAAAGTGGATAGAGCGAGAAGCGGGGTTATCACTGGGGCGGTGGCTCGATCTGACACTCTAGCTCGACCTCGTGGCTGACTTCTCGCTCTCGTTCTTCGTCTACGCGTGGATCTCCTAACCAGTGCTGGTGAAGAACCGGGAGGTGATAGGAGTAGAGACGCGAAATATGATGTACCAGTCATCTAGCCATACTTCAATTCCTCGGCACTCTTCGTTTGCGCAAGGTTTTGTATTGCGGTTGCCTGTCGACGAACTTTGATAGATTGCGGCTGAGGTTGGCTCAAGCCGAGATGAGTCTCACAGCTCGTGAATACGTCCAGCCAGGTAGAGCAGCTTCAACTGATCGACTGATGATTCAATAGAGGTGTTTCGAAGCCGGCTTATATAATTTGTGGCTAGTCCCTTTGGAACGGGACAGAACACGTAGTGTCGTAGAACAAGGTAGAGAAGCAGAGTGACGAGACAAGCGTCGATTTGGGGCCTTCCCGAAGGCCGTATTTGACTGAGAAGACATGAGCAAAAGACAGCGTACGTCTCGAGAAAGAGGAAAGGTGAGGAAAAAATTGATCGTGGTCCACTAGCTTGCGGGATTGTCCGGGCATGCATGACGCGTTCACCTCGACGTCAAGGTCATTCATGGAGTCCTCGGTTGTGGGCCGGGTCACTCCCGGGAACGGACGGCGTTTGGGAGTTACTGAACTATCAACGCGTTTCTCCACCCGCAGCCTCTAGACCCCTCTGGTAGGTGAGTTGGACTTGGGGCAACCATGAGACGTACGTTAGCACTAGCACAGCAGGCAGTATACGAGACGCGTCCGGAGCTTGCACTCACGTCTTTCGCTGTTCAACTCCATACTTGACAACCCCGAGGGCCGGCCGAGGGGCGAGACATGCGTCGCTCTAGCTGCCTAGTCGTACTGGCGCTGATACGGACGAGGGTGAAGCAGGCGATTTCCACTCTCCAGTTCTGGATTTATGGTGTCGTGTTAACGCCGGAATTATCCAGGGCAAGACCTGGGTGACAAGATTGTGATCGTTGGGAGCAGCCTGACGACGCATTTCAAATTGGTACCTGAGATCGCCAGGTGTATCTAACTCTAATCCAACGTCTAGTACGTCGCAATAGAAAATACGTATAACACCGCGCCTTTCTTCTAGAACGCTGCGATGATAACATGCTCCAGCCTGGCAGGTAGTCACATTAAAAATCTCGATCATGCACTTCCAAGCCGCTCGCCCTGCTCATACTACGCTCCATCGGCCGGGTGACTGGAACTCAAACAACACACCCAGCGCATCCCTCGCATTGAGAAGCTTCGGAAGCAAGCATTCGGTATTGGATGAGGTGGATGATGCTGTTTGATAAGGATTGAAGTACAAGATTCTTCATCCTCTAGTAGGTTTATGCCCGCAATGAGATGCGTACAGATTTTTTCTATATTTGTGCTCCAAATGTTAGTCGAGCTCGTTGATGTGATGGACTAGAATGGTGCTATGTTATGAGAGTCACCGAGTATTGGTAGACGCTTATATGAGCTGTCGCTTTCGACCCATAAGACAGTGGAATAAGGATCCATGTAGTATGCTGCCAACCGAAGTTGTGGCCAAAACTAAATCTCTCGCTCTTGTACATTGGTGTTACGTTATCACGGCACCATATATGCGCGACGGCCTCGTTGACCTCGCTTCGTCTATGAGGCGCCCAGTTCGAGGTGGGCAGTGCTCGGGAACTGATAAGCGGACACAGAAGAAGCACTGATACCCACAGACCCACAATCAATCACGGCGATCGCCGTCCTTTCCATTATAATAAGTTACTGACTCGCTGCGTAACAAGACTCTCACCAAACTCGTAACGGCCCACCCCACTACAGCACTTACGGTGTATCGTAGTTAACGACGCCACCAAACGGGCCTAGCTAGAGCGCAAAACCGATACCTCAGTATCTCGGCGTTCGTTTGACTCGCTCGCATATACAACCGAAGCTTCAGAAAACAGGTGTCGAACGCCCACTGCTGAGGAAAAATGGCGCCCCTGGCCAAGTGTTGGAACACTGGTGGTTATGTCAACTCGGTCTCAGTCTCACCCGACGGCACTCGCGTGGCGGCTGGTTGTTATCAGGATGTCCAATTATGGGACCTGCACTCTGGGAAAATGGTACTTGGCCCGCTCCGGGGACACAGGAGCCATGTCCCTTCCGTAGCATACTCACCGGATGGTCGTACGATTGCATCCGGCTCTTACGACCAGACCATACGACTCTGGGATACGGCAACTGGCGCTGCGGTAATCAATCCACTTGAAGGACATACAGCTTTCATCAGTTCAGTGACGTTCTCGCATGACAGTCGTCTCATCATATCTGGGTCTTATGATGAAACGATTTGGCTATGGGACACACGCACAGGAAGGTTAACCGGAAGACCGATCGATGTAGGCGCATCTGTGCAGTCGGTGGCTGTTTCGCCTGATGGGAGCAAGGTCGTCGGCGGAGGCAATCGCGGAACTATGAAGACATATGGCGTAGCTGCAGGTACCATGCTCTTCGCACACACCGGTCATACAGGATGGGTCAACTCAATAACGTTCTCACCTGATGGCCGCCGCATCGCATCTGGATCAGATGACAAGACTGTTCGCATCTGGGACGCATCGACTGGCTCTAGCATAGGTAGGCCTCTGGTGAGACACACTGACGAAGTCAACTCAGTATCTTACTCGCCTGGCGGTGGGTACATTGCTTCTGGCTCAAGGGACAAATCGATACGCATTTGGGACGCTGCAACAGGCATACAGACTGACTCAATACACAGCCACACCGACAAGGTCTTTGCTGTTGCATTTACCCCTGATGGTAGCACTCTTGTGTCTGGTTCAGGAGATAGAACCATTAAACTATGGGATGTACCAAAGGTGATGACGCGAGGCGATGGAAACGGTGAGATACTACTGAGCATACACCAGTAAACCTGGGGACGTGCCCAGACTCACCCCCTCGCTAGTGCGAACCTTGATACCGTACCACAGTTGGTTGATGCCAGGATCACCAGTACAACAGTATGGTCTTGGATCTCCTTCGGCTCAGGAAGTTTGACTTCAGCTTCGGTTTACCCAGACCCCTGAGCAGATTGTTCTGCTTCTAGGCACTCGGGGCTGTGCAAACCTAACCGACCAACTAGACCTAACAACATGCAGCGCTCACCCGATTTCGGCCGGCGGTTTCGGTGACATATATCGATGCAAGCTCAAGGACAACATGGATGTAGCCATCAAAACCATTAGGCTGTATGTCGACTCGAGTGATCAAAGCCAGAAACACATGAAGGTCAGTAGTCCAGGTTTGTTGATCGATTCAGTCCTTAGCATCATCTAGTACGCGGCGCGCGAGCTGTACACATGGTCAAAATGTCGACACCCGAACGTCCAGGAGCTGCTCGGGCTAGTGATGTTCCGGGATCAGATCGGGATGGTGGCCGCATGGGAGTCGAACGGCGACCTGCCTCGATATCTTGAGCGAAATACCAACACCGACCGCTGTAGGATGGTGAGATAGGGGCATTCAGCAGTTTATAGCTAGTATGACACGTAATGTCCTTGACAGAGTGTTCAGATAATCGAGGGGCTGTCGTATCTGCACAAGCTGGGCGTGGTAGGTCGAGATTCACAGTCTTGACCGGCAGCACTAAAACAATTACCGTTCAGGTTCATGGTGACCTGAAAGGAGTACGTCTTAAATCCAAAGCGCATATATTATCAATCACATTAGACTTCTATAGGCTAACGTTCTCATATCCGAAAATGGCTCGCCTCGGCTCGCCGACTTTGGCAACGCTGCCTCAAAGGAGTTGACCCTTCGGTTCACGCAGGCTTCGACCAAAGGGAGCTTCTCGCCACGTTGGACGGTCAGTGTGTTAATCATATGCATTCAGCTTGCTATTGATACACCCGGTACATATAGGCTCCTGAGCTCTTCGAAGACACAAAGTGTAACGTTCAAGCAGACATATATGCGCTAGGGATGGTAGGCCTCATTTTACACATGTTTGCGAAGATCTAATCAACCACCTCTGCTAGACAATACTGGTCTGCCTCTATCTGAGTGTTTCTGATGTCTCATTAATATTACGAGTGGCACAGGAGACTCTTACAGGCGAAGTTCCTTTCCCGGACAAGCAAGACCATCAGGTCATCTACAGCGTGATGTTCAAACGATTGCAACCAACACGACCCGAGGCGCATATACCGACTGGCTCCAAGGATGGAAATAAGCTGTGGTCACTACTGCAATGGTGCTGGGAGTACAAGCCAGATAAGCGGCCAAGCGCGGCAGAGGTGCACAAGACCGTAAGCCAACGTCGGCGTGTGCGATCTGCTTGTGATGCCACCAATTCCTCTCCCATAGATGAAGCAGATTACTCGAGCAGGTCTCTGCAACGAAGATACAGCAAGAGGATCGTCATGGATTACACGGATCCGAAACCATAGTCGCGTGAATCGTTTCAACTGAAAATATAACTGGGTGATAGGATGTGGATCAACCAATAGGCCGAGATTATGATTCGCAAGGCTGACCGAAGTAAGCGGGATGTGCTTGGCTGAAAAGCTCTTATTGTCAGCAGGTTTGTTTGCGGCTGCATTATGTATCGCCGTGGACATGAATTTACGCTGGATGCGCGCTCTAATTGGCGGCCTGATGAAAAATCAGGTTGAGTTATTTGAGGCTGAGTTATTTCCATACCTACGAGAGCTGTTCTGCCTCCGTACGGATCGAACGAGAAGCAAATCAAACAAATGTTAGACCGGAGCCCCTATTCGCCAGTTCCGGTACCAGGGCGAACATCACCGTATCCAATTACAGTGAGCATATAAGTGTCCCATTGCCGTCAATGGAAGTCAGATGTGATAGCCCTACTGTGTGCCAAGATTCGTCACGCACCTCTATATACAGTGGAACATGTTGTTCATTAACGCTTGGAAGGGTCAACTCTCTGGAAAGGAAAACCCCCGAATTTCGGGTAGATACCTTCGGATTCAGGTCAACTTCACCTGAGGTCGGCCAGTTTAGGTGGTCCTAAAACAACCGGAGACCTGAACATCAGTTAGAACTCACTAAGTTTCGGGTAAGGAGATATGGATATGTAAAAGGTCTTTTACAGACGTCCGTATGACATTCAAGCTTGAATTTTCTCCACTACTTGGTTAGCAGCGTTGCCTATTTGCAAATGGTTGATCATTAGTCGTCCATATAGAAATACTCACTCGGCCTCAGCCGAAGATTCTGTCTGATACGGGACCGTCAGAGCAAGTGGTAGAGTGTGTGAGGGCTTAAATCACCTACTACAGTTCACAACGGTTAGATCAAGGTACTTTCACATCTCAATTCCGTGGCTACCAGCAGAACGAAGTACACCAGCTACCCATGTGAGCACCCTCGATTCCGGCCCCATATGTACGTACCGTTAACGCGCTTCTTACCCCACAAAGGTATCAGGAGATGCAAGGCTCTCACCGAAACTATTTCCTCAAGCTACCAAGTGACGCCCCCATGGAGTAACCATATTTTGACTGCCTGTCATCTCACGGTTTTCCACGCACAAGGATCTACAGATTGGGAGTCATCTCCGACTCGAATACTGGTAGATGCGCGCGTTCCGCTCAAGAATGGCTTACTAATGAGTCATCCGACCGGTCCGAACTTCGAAACCAACCGTTCGACGTATTTCCCCGTAAAAGATGCGAGTGTCCAAAGTACCGACGGCCCGCTGACGCAGTATAAATTCTATAGCGTTCCCTGAACAACGACCTCAGACAACACTATGAAACTGCTAAATATCCTATCGCTCCTCACTTGTTACGCCTTGGCTGCGTACGCGTTTACCAATCCACTCAAAGCAACAGACGGATCGGATCCGTTCATGGTAGGCCCAGTGACTTCTTGTATGGTTATAGCCAGCTCATTAAAGTGCCATCGCTTAGGTGTATTCGAATGGATATTACTACCTAACCAGTAAGTCGCCACCTCTGATGGCTATCCGGCACCGTAACCGATTGGCTTGCATCAAAAGCAACGACATGGAATAACGTCCAGATCACCCGTGCAACTGTGAGTCAATTACATCTTTTTAAAGTGATGTTTTACTTAATCAACCTCTAACTTACATAGTCGATGGCCGGTCTTAAGACTGCCACCCCCAAAGTGATCTGGTCCGATACGACGTCTACCCGGTGCTGCAACATGTGTGAGTCCTCAATGTGTTACTAGATTATACGTACCTCAATGTTTTTTTATTCAGGGGCGCCTGAAATCCATTTCATCAGCTCCGCAAACGCGTGGTATGTGTGAGTAACTGTTGTACCACGGCACTTCAGAATCGGTGACTTACTGTTGTTGGTTATGTTATCTAGATACTACTCGGCTGGAACACGAGGCGCCGAGAACCAGCACCTACACGCCCTGAAGGGTAGCTCGAGTGACTTGTGGGCGTCGACTTGGTCTTATGCCGGTACGGGAAATATCGGAATTCTTGACGGTATTACGGGACGGTGATCGAACTGCCATATAGGACATGTCACTATCCCGAACAAAGATACTTGGTCCATCGACGGTACCATCCTCAACCACACTTCCGGATCGTATTTAGTATTTTCGGCTTATAGCGGTACCACATTCCAGAGCGACCAATGTCTGTACATTGCGTGAGTGTTTGTTATTTTGCCTGTTTTGCTTGCCGATGGTTATTTACGGCTATTTTATAGCAAATTGACATCACCCATTTCTACCGGAAACGCCTCCCTGCTATCATGCCCGACCAACTCTTGGGAGAAGATTGTAACTGGCGTCAACGAAGGACCAGGTGCGTTGAACAGATTCTACCCAGGCTAATTTACAAACTGAAAGTCTTCTCAGCCGCACTCTATCATGGCGGGCGCACATGGATCGTTTGTAAGTAAAATCACAACTACCCACTTCAAATACCTCAATTCTGATTTGTGGCTAGATTCTGCGTCCCATTGTTCCGGGACTGGGTACTCGCTGGGACGCATCGAACTGACCGGATCTGACCCGTTGACCACCTCGTCATGGACGAAGTACAATACTGGTCCTATCTTCAGTGGTGCGAACGGCAGTTATGCGGTGAGTAAACCTTATAGTATACTATACGACTGTTTATTTACATGGTCAACTTGACCATAGGTCGGACATAACGGATTCTTTACCGCGTAAGTGTATCTTCATGTTGTCTTGGACTTGTAATAACTCCTTCGCATATAATCCAGACCTTCTGGAGCTATCTGGAATGTAAGCAGCTCGCACTGTCCCCCGGCATCTCTGTACTTACCTTGCCAATATTAGGTCTACCACGCCTCTCCATCTTCGGCAGTTACGTGCGACGGGAATCGTCGCACTATGGTCCAGCCCGTCAACTGGAACAGTGATGGAACTCCCAACTTGGGCACTCCTCGTCCGCTTTCGGAGAACATTGCGGAGCCCGCTTGAGGGATGTATCTCGGTGTAACTAGGCATTACTGAAGGTCATGGAATGCATGATGAATGACGCTCAAAGTACTTCTGAGGTGATCGAATTACGATAGCTTAAATATCCCGGCCCGGTTTCACCGCGAATCATGATTGGGTGTTCGAACTAAGTTTATTATGACGGTAGAATGTGAAGAGTCACACTTTCTGAACCGCAACTCTCGGTCAATAGTATAAAGTACCTATGCTCGATACGCATATACTCAGAGGCTGAGCGTGTACCACACCCGTAACGGTCGCGAACAGCGTATTCCGGAAAGCATTAGTTGGAAGTCATCACTGCAGCGGAAACTGTTGAGGATTACACCGAAACATTCGGACACTCAAAGCTGTGACTTAGCGAGTATGTGCAGTGGAAGCGGGGGTGGTATTAATCATGTAGATATACAGTGGAATGAGAGCATTCTTTTATACACAAAAATCATTCGAGTCATATTGATTAGTCAGCATTCGGCATGTACGCGTATGCGTACACGCAAGTGTACGCGTCAGTACATGCGTAAGTCTTTCCTTTTTCAGACCGTTCAACACTCCCCCTCAACGAGCAGACACGAGCAGAATGAGTAGACACAAAAGAAAAACATATATCTTTAGAACAGAACGAAATATATGAAAAATTGTCGCTGAATGTGTCTCCATATCGTGTAATCGGGAGTGTGGCTCGTTGGTTCGTGGATGAGCTCGGTTGATTCGATGGTCCTTATAATCGTGAGTGGCGTTGTCGATGCGATGGGCGCGAGATGACGAGATGACGGATTTATGCAATGTGAACGATACGGCGATTAACAAAATCGATAACTGACGATTCTTCGATCGGGATATGCTGCGTTCTGCGTAACGCGCGGGCCAAAAAGATGCGCAAACGTTGCGTCTTATACTGTAATCAACTGTGGATAAACAACCTAAGAAGGCGGGCCTCGGATCTGCGGAGCTGTGCCGCCAGATGTATAAAATGCGATCGGATAACGAAAAGATGGATTATGCCCGTCAGGAAATTGCTCCCCCGGCTGCAGCCGGCGGGACGATGGCGGTGGGCGGCACGTGATCTGCAGCCTGGCCGCA
>WSTJ01000030.1:0-42355 GCA_019623705.1 Ceratobasidium sp. 428
GCCGCCGAAGATGTTATCATTGCCGCGGCATTTCCTCTACGCGACTCGGATAACATCTTGTGAGTGCGAAGCTGTATCATCATACTGACGCTTCGTATTCGTCGTACTGTACCAATACTGATTAATTACATCCTATTAGTTTCGATTGCAATCCAATCGTATAGACACGATACACCCCTCGCCGTATAACATCATCTGCGCAAGCGCGCAAGATGATGTTATGCTCGCTCGGCTACGCGATATCGTGAGTAGCTAGCGATAATATTAGCTGTCATCCCTCACGTATACTGTCTAGAGCAGCCCCAAAAGCAAATATCATCATTCACGTGCACGGCTGGATGATGTTATCCCCGTCTGGCTGCGCGTCCACCACGGGTCAGACCACATATGGTGAGTTAGTCACTGATATTATCTTCGTACGGCGTACTAACGGGGTAGTTCGATCTGAATAATATCAATGGCGCTGGAGCGAGCGCGTTGATATTATATATATGTACACGGGCGATAATGCGAGGGACGATACACACGGGAGGGCGACGGGACGTGAAAATGATAGAACAAAAGACCCCGACCACTTGGTAAGGTCGGTGGTCGGGACGCATATAATATCGTCGAAAGGTCTGCGTCAGCAAAACACCCCTTTGCTCACGAGCACTCACGAGCACGGGACTTCCTCGGGATCTTGCCGAGATTTGTGAGCGCCATGTATACAGTTAGTGAGTACTCATGAGCACTGGTATAGGTATGTACGAGCACTCGGAAGCACTAGTATAGGCGCTCGTAAGTATTCACAGCAGCTTACGAATGCCGAGCTCGGGATTTAACTGATCACTCGTGAGTCGGGTGTATGAGATACGTGAAAGTATGAGCGCCTGTACAAGCGCTACGACACAATGTATCTATATTTATGCTTCATGTATTTACAGATGTACTCGAGATACAGTAACAGCAACTTTAGACGTGAAAAGAGTTACCGACGCGGGTAGAGATGGTGCGATAATGGGTATGCGCGAAAGAGCCAAAGAGCATATTGTTTACGCCTTGGCGTTGCAAGCGCCACAGGAAATCAGGATACAAGTCAGAGCGCAGTATATAGGTCATATGTAGTGAAGATACTCAACAAATCATATCTTCAAGCTTTTTTGGCCGGAGTTTGCGCGTTTTACCTGGTGAGAGAAGAAACAGAGGGAGAAGGGGGGTGGTTGTGAAGGAGGATGTTGAAGTCCCAACGTACCTTTGAGTCGCCCTCGAGGTACGAATGTAGTCAAGTATAAGGTACCAGAAGGTACCCGGCTGTGTGATCCGGGATCCCATAATCCAGGTACGCCGGTCTCATTGGCTCATGTAATCTGATCCGAATCTGAAGCAGATGGATGCGCGCATGGGCTCTGAGTCGTCTTAGTGTTGCCCGCTCCTCGTCCAAAGGCAAACTCGACCACGACCACCAACCTTCGTGAATACACCTCTCAGCCCTCGGCTCATCGTCCCCATACCATAGCCCCCCCGTCTACGGCCAGAGTACCCCCACCAGCGCCCTGCAAGCCCTGCAAGCCGCTAACAGTGCCACTAGACCTTACCCACGCACCATGATTGGTATCCGCCCATCTCTCTGGCCTTTTGCTGGTGGGTACAATTACTTCTCAATTTACCATACTATTCACTGACAGTTTACCTTGAGTACGGTGCTACTCATAGTAAAGCATGCGGGCAAATTGTGTGGCAATTGGAAATTTTCGTCACCACTGTTGCGGTTCGTGCTGATTCATTGTACCTGTAGTCGGTTTGACTGTTCACGAGTATGGTTGGCGCTGTATCCTATGCGTCTCTATGTACATAGCCACCCAGTCGCTTAATTAACTATTTTTGTTTCACTCAAATAATTGTCGAATTAAGTGACTACCATATATGTACATGCACTACGAGCACACAGATGATGCTCGTTGGTGCTCGGGATCTCTGGTCGGGGTCTCCCGCAATCTTGGGATTTCCAGTCAGGTTCTCGCACGTGACAGCTAAGGGGGGGCATAGAATATTTTGCTCATTGTCTTGTAAGCGCTCGAAACCGCATTTGAGCGCCGGCGGATTTGGTTGAGTGCTCAAGGTCCGCGCGAGAGACGCGATATTATTCGTACGGTGAGTAGTCCGGCACGTACCATGATATTTGTTCTACTGAAGTGGCTCCCTGCCTCGAGCTCACTCTTGACTGGCAGGCGAGAGTGGTGCGCAGTTTGAATTCGTATTCGAAGACACCAGCAAGCAGGTGGTCGAGCGTGTGTCGTATTCCTTTCTTCAATCAGATTGAGTACTTATTCAATCATGCGCATTGTGGTACAGTATCTGTGAAAAACTGGTGGAACCTGCACTGGCTAAACTCTGGCCCAGTTAAGACGTAATTATTGCACCCACCCCTCATCTGAACCTACTGATTTCTTATCTAGGCCATATCATAATACACCGGCTGGCCCCAACTACAACGTGACCCAGCTTCATCATTGGTCGAGTGCTGTTTCATCATTTTCGCCCTTGAAATCGATACGTTTCCCACCTCGTACCGATAGAAATCGACTTCATGTTTTCGCTATCACGCTCGTTCCTGCGTATGCACCCACCGATGACGTCATGCTCTCAGCCCCAGCTATCAGCGTCAAGAACGTGCGGTTGACGACTTTGAAGTCCGACGCCGGTGATGCAGTAGTCCAAGTAACGCTCGCAAACCTCAGAGCTCTTGCATCTCCCACCTACAGATACACTTCGCCTCACGGGTCTGCTGCTCATGTGGCTGGGCATAGGTCGCCCCGCCGGCCAGCTCTTGACGGCGATCAACATATCTTGTCATCAACTCACCAGAACGATCACGCTCATGAACACGAACATTACACTGCATCTGTCCTGTCCGGCCCGCATGAAGTCCTTATTCGCTCTACCCGTAATCATGGAGTTCGAACAACGTCACCGGGGAAGGTGTTCCGACTAATGCCTGGGGACGATGTGCGAGTGGATGTGGGGGTGACGTTTGAAGACTACTCTGAAGGTCTTAATGCCTGGTTTAACAGTGCTGCGAAGGCTGTAGGAATTCACAAATCGATGCTCAGCCTGGCTGGTCTATCTCGACAAGATCTTGAGGTCGAAGTACTCGTCGTTTCATCCTCTACCAACACACCTGTGGTCAAATCCACGGGGTGGAATCTCGATTTATCGTATTCACGGGCTTCAGAAGGCAGTGAAGACTCTTGGGAGGCTACGCGGGAGAGTTTAGAAAGGCATGAGACGCCACGTTGGGTAAGTGGTAGAATTTTCATTGTGTGCCTCCCTATGCTTATGCTTAGACGGGATACAGTGGAATAACGCTAAATTCGGTATCTTGTGCATATTTTTTTTTACTTTTCTTTAGCATCCTAACTGAAGACTTTCAGTATTCATTGGGGGATATTCTCGGTACCAGGTTGGGTACGTACTACTACGTTAGATTGAAATACGTAAAGCGTCCAAGCTTACGATTCTATTCAAAGGCGCCCAAAGGACCGTATGCGGAATGGTACGAGTAAGTACGAGTAACGTATGAATATTCAGTAAAATCGGTGCTCACACACAATGAAGCTGGTGGTACCACAACCCACCTGACCCTGCCAATCCTTTTTGGGTTTATCACCGGGAGACCTATGGCAAGGTATGTATCAGCTGGCTGTATCTTTTTTGGAGATGACTGGGCTAACACACGTTCAGGACAAGCTATACGACGATTTCATCCCGGAATTCACTGGCGCTAAGTTTGATGCCGCAGAATGGGTAGACCTATTTGCCACGGCCGGCGCCAAATACTTCGTTCTAGTCACAGTGAGTTGCGTTTACTTGGTCTACTCGAAAACTTCGTCTGACCAGTGAGTATGATTTCGTATCGCTTGCATTAGAAACATCACGACGGGTTCTCGCTTTTCGACACACACAACAGCACTCATAGAAGTAGCGTATATCTAGGACCGAGGCGAGATTTTATTGGCGAAGTCATGCAAGCGGCACGCGAGAGACATCCGAGTATGAGAAAGGGAACGTACTACAGCATGCCCGAATGGTAAGTGTATCATTATCGGCAATAATTGGTGGATTAATATTTTAACAGGTTCAATCCTGACGCTGGACCGTATGGATTTGGCGTCTGGCCAGGGCATTTAGCTAGAAATCCTTACAACGATTCGATCATTGAACCTTACACCGGTCGATTGGAGGGTAAAGATTACCTGAGGGACATTCAACAAGAACATATGCGTATTTTGACAGACGAGTATGAGACTGAGATTATGGTAAGTACTTATACTGTTTCTCCCCACATTTTATCGAAAAAATCGATAGTGGTGCGACATTGGCGGCCCGAACCGAACACTCGAGTTTGCTTCTCAGTGGTACAACCAGGCTGCCAGGGCAGGGCGGCAAGTAACAATCAATAACCGCTGTGGCGTTGCGCCAGATTGTAAGTTGAGAAGAGACCTTTCGAAATCGGCTACTTATATGCTTTCGAAGTCGATACACCCGAATACACTAGATTTAGTTCTATTCAAACACATAGTTGGGAGACGAGTGAAGGGATCGACCCGTGAGCATGTTATCTCTACTGAAACTAGCTAGCTGATGAACCGAACCATAATTCGGAATAACCCAGTTTTAGCTACGGTTACAACAAGGTCACTAAAGATGAGGAATATCGCTCTGCTGAGACTATCATACACACTCTGGTAGATATTGTGTCGAAGAACGGGAACTAGTATGTTTAATGCAGCGCCAGTAGCGCACATACTCACTCTAGACCCGCAGTCTGCTCAACCTTGGACCAACCGGAGAAGGTGAAATCATCCCCGCTATGATCGAGCGCCTTGTCGATGTTGGCAAGTGGTTGGAGCACTCGGGGAGCTGTGTGTTCAATACCGTAAGTGATCGTGTCCGCCAACTTACCCAATCCACTTACGGTCGGGCGCTTCTACTACCTAGACGTACTCGTTCCCTGGCGCTGAACTAGGTTCACTTCGGTTCACGGCAACTCCAACCTATTTCTGCATTGTTTCCTTCGACCGGCCAACCGATAGCCTCTTGGTTGTGGATCGCCCGGTACCAATCCTACCCGGCGATACGATTACGATGCTTGGTGCTGAAAATATCGGACCACTGGCGTGGTCGTACCGAGATGGCAAATTGGCAGTTGTTGTGCCAGATGAGGCCCTTGAATCAGTACAGCATGCCTGGGCCTTTAAAGTGACGTATGGAGATGCTAAGTGAAGTTGGGTGAGGAAACGAGGAGAGCATAAATAAAGAAAAATCCAAGTTCTAAGTTCACGATAGTAAACGCCTTGTTGACCTTGAAATATATACTGCTGAAACAATGGTTCCAGTTCAGGTGGTAGATAGCTGCTCACCTAACCTTAAAACACTCGAAAGCCAAATACATATTTGCAGTCGGTTTCAAAGGTTTTGTGTAGAAACAAACTTTCTGTGTCATATAACGGTGATTATAGTACTATGTATGCAAGCTGCAAATTGAAGGCAGTATCTATTAAAATCTCCAGGTGATCTCTGGTATCAAGTCGTCGGTCCCGCTGTATCGGCGCGATCACGCAATATCACAGCCAGTAAGCGCCGACCCTCAGCTTGATCGCGCATACAAACACCCCATTTGGCACAACATGAGGATTCCGTCCGATTATTTGCGCTTTATAAATCCATGCTGTAAAAACTGAGAGCTACCGTGGTCATTGAGCGTGTCTTCAAGCAACGTTATTCGAAAAACTCCTGTTTTACTTCTTACTTTGACGAGCTGAGTACCTTGGCCTCATGGCCCTTCTCAAAGATACCCTATATAGCAGCTGAACCCGCTTATCAGAGTGCTACTTTGCGCACGCCTCAGTATTCGAGAAGCTCTAGGCACTCTGGAACCCTCAATAAGTCGGATCTGCACCCAGCCACACTTACGTGCCGGTACTGCCAGATCATCTGATGAAGCGGCTGAATCATGGTGATATCTTCTGAAAACTACTTTTTATGACATAAAGATAGGGACACGCGCTTGGCTTCCACCCTAAAGAGTAGCGAAGATAGTTGCAAGGAAGGCGCCCATGAATGAGGGCGCAAGCGAGATCACGGACTAGGCTGCACACAAAACATGCTGAAACTGCCTACGCCCCCACTAAATCTTCTCCCTCTCCTCCCCCTCCTTCTTCGTTCATTTAGCTCTTCTATGCCTGTGTCAGAATTTCTCCTTGGTGGTCTTATGGCCTTTCTTATCGCTGCATTGGCTTACAACGTTTGGTATCGGGAGGTCTCAGAACGACCTCTACCTCCGAGCCCAAGATCATATCCCTTGATAGGACATTTATTGTCTATGCCCACCGAATACGAGCACTTTGGATTCGTAGAGCTTGGAAAACAGCTAAACAGTAGGTTTTGGTCCACAATCTCGTCGTGATCAGCTAGTTCAGATTTAAATTTGCACAGGTGACATATTTTCCTTGAGCATATTAGGGACAGTAATTGTAGTTCTAAATTCCCCCGAAGATGCAATAAATCTTCTCGAGAAGCGTTCAAACATCTATTCGGATCGCTTCTGTCCACCGATGCTAGCCGAACCTTCATTGTATGCGTCCAGCGTGATCGATTTTTATCCACGCTAACGTCTCAACAATAGGGTCAACCATGGCAAGCTTGTCACATTACTAGGCTATAACGACCGATGGAAGAAATCTCGCCGCCTCCTACATCCTTGGATTGACAAAAAAGGAACCGAAAGCTTTTATCCATCTTTACAGCTCCAAGCTCGATTACTGCTACAACGACTCATGCACCTGTCGGAGAAAGTAATCGAATCCGAAGAGATGGAGGCAGAATTTCATAGGTTTAGTACATCAGTATCGACCGCATACGTGATGCTAACGTTTCTGTAGAACACTGTCAGCCACTCTTGCAGACTCTGTCTACGGCTACAAGCTACGGTCATCAGATGATCCATTTGTGCTCGGGCTTAAGGAATTAGCCGATAACGCCACCAAAGCTTGTTTACCATCTAGTACGTGCTCTGCTCGTCTTACTTTTTATCTTTTGATATCTTTGGTTTTCAATAAGACTTCCTGGTAAATGTTTTCCCATTACTTGTTCATGTTCCTAGCTGGTTCCCCGGAGCGGGCTGGAAACGAAGCGCTCAAGAATGGCGGAGGCAACAGGAAAGTGTTGCTGATACGACTTATGATTGGACAAAGACACAGATGGTGGGTGTTGATCTCAAGCTTTATCAAGGATGATTATCGACACACATGGTAGGCAAACGGTGAAGCAGAAGGCACAATTATTGCTTCTTCGCTTAAGTACGCTGAGGAGTTGGGGATACAATCAACCGAAAAGGATGACTACGTAAAGAAGCTTGCCGTTGCACTCTTCACAGGTACGTACGCTGTCGGACGACGTGATATTATGAACTCCCTAAATTCTGTGTTACACAGCGGGGACTGATACCGCGAGTAAACTCTGACCTATTCCCGAATCAATCGATAACAGTTTTTCACTCCAGTCCACTCAAACCCTTCTAATTTTTGTTTTGGCGATGCTCCTGTTCCCGGAAACTCAGAAGAAGGCTCAGGAAGAGATTGATGCCGTAGTTGGGCCTAATCAACTACCGACTTTGGAAGATCGGCCAAAGCTAGGTTATGTTGAGAGGGTAATTAGTGAGGTTCTGAGATGGCGACCAACAGTTCCTACTGGTATACTTTCTCTCATTCTCTACATTTGTTGGTTTACGCCATTTACACTTCTAGGCGTGCCGCATGCTTGCTTCGAAGACGATGTCTACAAGGGATACAGGATACCGAAAGGAGCAATCATGTAAGTAGTCGAGGCGATCAGTTCAGTATTCTGATACTTAATGCTGATCTGTAGCTTCGGCAATGTCTGGTATGTCTCGGTTGCGCCGCGTACATACGTTTCCGTGCTGTGCTAACGTAAATTTGATCTTTGAGGGCGATAACCCGAAACGAGCAGTTATACAAAAACCCAGAGAGCTTTGACCCCGATAGGTATCTTGATCCGGAAGTTCCAATCCCTCCTACCTTTGGTTTTGGTCGGCGGTGCGTAGATAATTCGTTAAGTCTGCTTAGCATGCTAAGCTTGCATATAGCCAGTGCCCAGGGTTGCATTATGCAAGAGCTTCAATGTTTATCTCAATTGCCTCTATCCTAGCAACGTTCAACATAGAGCTTGCCCAGGACGCTGAAGGAAACAACATAGTACCTGTAGCGGAGAGTACAAATGATCTGGTCTAGTGAGTTGGAATTGCGTGAGATCGAGTAAACAGTATTGATTACCGTACATAGTCATCTCAAGCCGTTCAAATTGCGGCTCACTCCACGCTCGAGCATACGCAAAGACTTAGTGCGAGCTGAGATCTCCGGGTAGTCCCGTGTAGATGGGCGTCGGAGCAAAGTATCGAGGAAGCAGGTGAACGATAAAGGTTTGGGATAACGTCATGGCGTTCCGATGTACATCTAGCAATGTTGATATCAATATGAGAATCTATATATTATAAGACCACAAGTTGTTTAGCTCATCAGTGAGTTCGAGTATGCTGCTTGAGCGGAGTAATCAGTTGTAGTAGTAAAAGTGTCAGTTACTTCATCCCACCGATCACTTTGTGGGGTAGAACATAAGTTTGGCGATGTTTGGTTCGCGGGACCTGTCTATATCCGTTACATAATCGAGTTGGTTCTCAAGTCCACCACGATGTTATGGCTGGATTATCTACGTCCAGTACTGCTGTGTGTTCTCGCGTTAGGTCCGTCTCTTGGGGTAACCTTGGCTCAAGTTCATCAAGAGTACGAATATCGATCGATCTATGTCCCTGTTGCTCACCTTTACGATAACGTCGCTACCGACGACTTTGATGGAAGTGGAGCAGGATATCCTATCGAATACCTTCCCACAGGCCAGCTGGTAGACGAGAATATCCAGGTGAGACAGATCTCTACTATACATTCAAAATATTTAACTGGTCTTTCCCCAGTTTGTCCTACCAAAGTGGGGGGACGATCGACCGGACAACTTCATTTCTAATAGGCAGGTCCTCGATGTCAACGCTGGTTTCATTAGAGAGCTTCATATTCTGTACGCTGGGGATTGGATTGACGGTTGGTCAACACGTTTGCCTCGGCTATGTTACTGAGGGGTTTATAGGAGAAAATGGTGCACGATTCGAATTCGAGTTTGAAGACAGCAGCAGGCAGGTGGTTGAGCGTATGTCAAATGCACTCCGTCATATCTTTGTATCAACTAATATAACCATCATGGTAGTGTCCGTAAAGAACTGGTGGAATCTACACTGGTTAAACTCGGGTCCTATAAAAACGTATTACTCTATGCATCCTTTCGCCTCCTCCAACTTATTCCTATCTGTCTAGACCGTATCATAACACACCCTACGGCCGGAACTACAACACTACTCAAATGCACCACTGGTCGACTACTGTATCATCCTTTTCGCCGCTTAAGGCCATCCGTTTCCCTCCTCGCGCGTCTGGCAACCGACTTCATGTCTTTGCTATCACACTGGTCCCTGCCTACGCCCCCACTGATGACGACACAGTATCACTGCCTGCCATCAGCTTCAAAAATGTACGGCTAACGACACTCAAAACTGACGACGGCGACTCAGTCGTGCAGGTTACTCTTGCGAACCTTCGGGCTCTAGCTTCGCCCTCTTATCAGTTCACCTCATCTCACCAGTCTCCTTCTGGACAACCGGACTCTGGCGACAACCAGCATGTGCTATCTCTGGATCGTCGGAATGACAGAGCATACGAACATGAACATTATACTAGCTCAGTATTATCCGGACCACACGAAGTAATTATTCGCGCTACTCGTGGCCATAAAGTTCGAACAAAATCTTCGGGGAAAGTGTTCCGCTTAATGCCGGGTGACGACGTACGAGCTGATGTTGGGGTGACTTTTGAAAAGGGTTCGGAAGGGATTGCAAGATGGATCACGGCAACTTTTGCAGGGATTGGGATTCCAGGACCAATCTTAAATCTCTTTGGTGCTTCAGAGCGGGAGGTTGAGGTCGAAGTACTGGTTATACCAACCTCTAGCAACACACCTATAGCCAAGTCGACCGGCTGGAACCTCGATCTATCATACTCGGGGGCTGTGGGGCAGGGAGATGCTTGGGAAGCTACGCGGGAGAGTCTAGAGAAGCATGAGACACCACGCTGGGTGAGTTTGTCTCGGAAAACAAGTATTAAGTTTGACCGTTTATACATCATTTCAGTGGAACAACGCAAAGTTCGGAATTTTGTAAGTATATTTGTCGCTCATTCTTTCAGCGACTCACTTTTCAACATTTAGCATCCACTGGGGAGTTTTCTCGGTACCGGGTTGGGTGAGTACTGTTTATTGATATCAATTTGCCAAACGCCCAAACAACATCGCCGTTAGGTGCCCAAAGGATACTACGAGGAATGGTACAAGTAAGCCCTTCCAGTCAACTATCATGCAACGCTTGCTCACCCTGATCCAGTTGGTGGCTCCATAACCCGGCTCAGCCTTCCAACATCCTCTGGAACCATCACCGACGCACTTATGGCGAAGTATGTCCCACCGTTTTATACCATTTTAAGATGATTGACACCAGATATCACAGGGCAAATTATACGACGACTTTATCCCGGAGTTCAATGGTGCTAAGTTTGATGCTGCAGAATGGATAGATCTTTTTGCCACGGCTGGTGCCAAGTATTTTGTACTCGTTACCGTGAGTGATGTCTCTCCCCTCCGGGTGGCAGAGGATCGGTTCATTCTACTTATTTGTGGCAGAAACATCATGACGGATTCTCGATCTTCAACACACACAACAGCACACACAGAAGCAGTGTTCATCTTGGCCCGAAACGTGATTTTATCGGCGAACTCATGCAAGCATCGCGCGAGAGGCATCCGTCGATGCGGAAAGGGACATACTACAGTATGCCAGAGTGGTGCGTGCTACCTCGTTCGTCTCGGCGTACAAAAGTGTGACCGCTTCTGTCTTGGCAGGTTCAACCCTGACGCTGGCCCGTATGGCTTCGGCAATTGGCCTGGACATCTGGCCCATGGAGCTTTCAATCATTCCCTTGTTGAACCTTATACAGGTCGATTGGAAGGCAAAGATTACTTGAAAGACATCCAGTTGGAGCATATGCGGCTATTGGCGGACGAGTATGGAACTGAGATTATGGTGAGTCTCAATCCGAGTTAGGTCAATATTTTTGTATCTGACAAAATGGCAAAGTGGTGTGACATTGGCGGTCCGAATCGGACGCTCGAATTTGCTGCTGAGTGGTATAATAAAGCCGCGAAAGCCGGAAGGCAGGTCGCGCTCAACAACCGGTGCGGTGTAGCCCCAGATTGTGAGTTGGACAATTCCTAAACTTGAATGTGGGTGGCTAACGTATACATACGTAGTTGACACACCTGAGTATACTCGATTTAGTTCGATCCAGACGCGCAGCTGGGAAACGAGCGAGGGAATTGATCCGTAAGTACAACTATCCTGCCAGCACCGATCCTCTAGTTCGATGGTTTACCCTTGGCGCATCTAGATACAGCTATGGATATAACAGACTCACCAAAGATCACGAGTACCGATCTGTCCAGAATATTATTCACACCCTGGTAGATATCGTATCAAAGAACGGAAACTAGTATGTTGGCAAAATTTTTACTTATCAGGCAGGCTAAAACCTCGCTCAACAGCTTGCTGAACCTTGGACCTACTGGAGAAGGCGAGATTATTCCCGCCATGGTTGAACGCCTCGTCGAAGTCGGACAATGGCTCAAGCATTCCGGAAGCTGCATATACGACACAGTAGGCTCCCCCGCCTCTCCCTAATTCATACTCAAACATAACGCCCTATAAGACATACACATTCCTCGGCGCCGAACTCGGCTCGCTCAGGTTCACAACAACCCCAACCTCATTTTGCATTATTTCACTCGAAAAGCCTAGAGACAACTTGTTAGTCGTCGATCGCCCCGTCCCAGTCCTACCAGGCGATACGATTACGATGCTTGGCGCCGAGAGTGTTGGATCATTGGCGTGGTCGTACCGAAGTGGGAAGCTGGCAATTGTTGTGCCAGATGAGGCACTCGGTACAGTGAAGCATGCTTGGGCCTTCCGAGTGAGTTATGGCGACACCGACTAAAAGCCAGAGTGGGTCGCGTATTTCAAAGGAAGGCAGACTGTCTCATCAAATCTGTCCTCTCTCTATCGCCCAGCTGTACTAGTACAGTGTAACCAAATTGAATAGTGGTAGTCTTATCACGACTAAATTGGATTCGGGGCGCATATATGCAGCACGTCATGATATGTATTTCTTGATGAAATTCAGCGGATCTGGCAAGTACATGTCCAAACGGGTTCAGTGCTCAGGCTTTGCCATGGTGGTCAAGAAAGGAGAAAATGCGAGATTGATTAGTCAGCCGCTTGTGTCTCAACTGGGACAGATTGAGTAATGCGTAGTGTTGTTGAGCTCGTCGCCTTGGTGTATTTGTTTTGGGCGATATTAGTGGCACTGAGGAGGCATCGCTGTTATACATTTATATCCCTAAACGTAGCAACTACTATCCTATATAAAGCTCCGGACTTCGAACAAAGCAAGCACATAAATATTTAAACCTAACACAACCAGATATAAATACGTTATCACCTGAAAACACGCACAGGTATAACGAACCAACTCCGCGGAAGAAAATATTGAAGCACAACATCAGCCCCCAAACCCAAATATCGCCCCAGCAGCTTTCAACGGAGGCAAGTCCGCGACACCCCTAAGCTCTACCTGCGCCATCGTTGGTTGTCCGTAAATCGCATACGTCTCGCCACTTGATCCAGCCACGGCGCCTCCACTACCTGATTGTATGGTTGGCCTAGGCGTCGAGGCGGGTGTCGTGAAGGACAGGCAAGTCGCCGCATCCGAAGGGGTTGCTTTAGGTTTTTGGTTCTTGGAAGAGGTTGGGAGTGAGACGCCTTTAGGAGTCGCAAAACCCCAGTAGGCAGGGCAGGAGGCCGTTGGGAAGCGGTATGCTCTGTAAAGTTCGTATTAATCAGCATAATCTTCTTGGTTAGAATGTACAATAAGTACAGGTAGACGCTCCTGAGGAACGTAACACCGAGTATGTAGCCTCCGGTGCTCGACTGCATGATACCAACGTTACAGACGTCCGGCGCAAACCCCGAAGGAATAGCAGTCCGAACCATATCCTTTTGGGTGACCGGGTAATCAACACCTTTAAATTTGGCAGGTAAACGCGCGCTCAAAACAAAGTCGCTCATACTTGCCATTGATTTCAACCGAAAAGTCAATAATAGGGAGCTTGGTTCCATTGCATGAAAGACCGAATGTTATGTTGTCGGGAGGTTCGATATGGATGGCCCCCTGTGGGCCGGTGAGAGTATCATTCATCATGAACACGTCGAGTTCGGGGAGGTATATATTTTTGCTGACTACCAAAGCAAGATAAACTTCAGTCTTGAACTCATGTTCCAAGAGCTGCCGACTTACAAGTATCGAGCGTTACGTTGATAGGATAAGTCGCAGGGATCACATTTCCCTGGTACCCCTTCCATGCATCGGCTTGAATAACAGGTTCGTCACCCACTGCCGGAACCCAATTGATCTCGCCTTCATAGTCATTGGGATCTAGTGCGCCGATAGTTAACTGTGGATTATCCCCACCCAATCGAAGGCCCCAAATCGGGTTTAGCAGCTGGCCCTGATCGTTTAGACGAGCAAATATGCTTTGGGTGCGCCTAGTTGCGTTTTTGGGTACGAACATGCCCAAATGTCCTAAAATAGGATCACATTAGCACCAGACCCTGGTAGCTTGAGGACGGTTCGACTTGCCTCCTGAAAACCTAGGGAAAAAGTCGGAGGACATTTGGTTGATGAAAACTAAAGCCACGCATTAGCGAACGCAACTTTACATGAGATTTTACTGCGCACCTAATGGTGAATCGACCGCGTCCTGAAATACTCCACCGAGCGTCACCGTCTCGTTACCACGAGCACCACCAAAGAACAGATGACCAAAGGTTACTTGGCTAGACTGAAACATCCTTGTCAATGATGGGCGACGCTAGTATCATCGTGGGGCATACTTACGGTGAGCTTAGCACTAGATGAGTAGCTCGGGTCATACATCCCTTCGGAGGGACAAAACAGACAGTCTGGAGTCAGAGCAAAAAGTGGCTGGGCACCGATGTCAATCAGCATGGTGATGTTTTGCGGCGGAGTACCCAGCGAGCCATCTGTCGTGGGTAAAAACCTAGCAGAATCGTTGATTGCTGGTGGCTGGCGTACAGGGAGTATGGCCCATGCTAACGAGTCGTATCAGCCGTGTCAAAGCCGAAAAATCCGACTCGGACGCACTTTTACTTACAGCCCAAACACCTAGCGAGCTCCGAAGTCCCAGTAGTAAAATAGAATAAGTTCCACGCATTTTACAAGTACAGTCGTCACAAGAGAGACGTTTCCCAAAAGTAGGGTGACAAAACCAGCGAAATAGCAGGTCAGCGCGTACTCATCTCTGCTTGATCTCTGTGGTCGACAAGGACGCAATCACAGCCACTAATCTTGGCATGATCTTTGATCAATTTAAAATTGAATCGAAGCCATCTTCCGAACGGGTGTCGGTTAGATGCTCCTTCCCGAAGCATGCTCATCAAGCCGGGGCCCCGGGGCGCCATTCATTTCAGCACCAACACACCCAAGCACTGCCAAGTTGATACGGCCACTACACTCGATCAGGAGCAAGCATCTCTTCGTCGCTCTTCTAAACTCTCCAAAACAAATATCCTCTGGAGAAACCAGTACGCATACAGGCTGGCTGGAACGCAGAAAATTGATTTCCAAGTATAAGTGGTCGAGCAATATGTCTAGGGACTGGCTAGTAGCAATAATCAGAGTGTTTCACATGGTGAGCTGCGGTAACTGCCGAGATATGAGCTCTGATCGTCTAATCTTAGCGGTCTTGGCAGCGATCAGAGCACGTTATGGGGTCCATTTACTTCCGCCACCACATACAATCAAACATTCAAAATAAAATACACCCCGAACGAATCGCGTATAGTCAGTGGCCATGAATCAATTCTCCGCCTAGGCTAGAAAAAACCGCCCTGCTTCACTTAATTCAGCCTACAGTCGAGCGTCCGGAAAAGTCGCTCTCTCGGCTATTAGGTCCGATCGAAAATTGTGTACATCTGCAATCCTAAAACAAGCGCGAGGCAAGCCATAAAAGAACTACCCCAATTCTACAGTACAGTGCAATAAGGTGAAAACATCAGCTTGACTTAAGAATGGCACTATCAACGCAAAGGACAAAAGACAGAAAACGAAGCGAGTATACACAAATTTACTCAAGGATCAACGAATGCCCAGGACCACCAGTGCTAGTCAGTTTTAGCCGTCTCCCTCGGAGCGACTCGAGCGCTATATCTTCCCCTACAGCCCGTCCGTTGTCTGCGTACCTCACATCATCACATATAGCCGGTAGATTAGACCTCGCGAGCGCTGCTGAAACCGAGAACAGCGTAAACCGTTCGTGGTCCGAACGCAAATGACACGCGTTGATAAAGAGCGCGGTAAACGCGAAGAGAATGGTCGAGACGATAACGTGCGGTAGCGAGCTAGTGAACACGAGTGTAGGTGTCTGGGTACGACCTGGAACGTAGGCTGTGGCCATAGAACCTGAGAGGTAAGCACGCATTGCAGCTTGAATGGCGAGGTTGTAGTTTTGGGTGAGTTGATCGACTGGGAGGGGCTTAAGAGTAGTGGTTTCTGTGGCGTTTCCAGTAGGACCGAACAATAGGCGAACTTGGGCCGCTTTGCCGATGCCGTTGAAGCCAGTAGCTGGTCCCTAGAGTAGGCAAGTTATATAGTCTGTCACGTTGCTTTAAACCAGCTAAGCTTACAGAATCAGAGGCGTACGCTTGCAATGCCTATAACACACATATAAGCTAAACAGTGGTATCACTCGATCTAATATAACGTGGCATACCTTAGCGAGTAAAAGTCTTGTCTGTGTAATCTGCAAGTTACCCTGCCTAACAAAGGTTCTCCCATCTTCAATGACGTTGACTCCACCGCTTCCATCCATCCGAACCTCCCTTGTCTCAATACTTGCTCGTGGGTCACAGACCAGAACACCCACATCTAGACTCATGGGTGCAGTCGAACTACCAAGGTTCTCGGTAGAAGTAAACTTCTGAATGGGGACACCCGTTAAATCAATCTTGGCTGGATCTGGGTCTCCACCGGTGAGGTTACGGCTCGTGCACTGTGCGACGAGCCAAGCCATGGTTCCTTGGCTGGGCGGGTCACCAGTTGTCAGGTTAAACAGCCCCGAGCCCGTCCCCTCTATATCAGAGCTGAATACCGCCACTGTTTTGTCGTATGACGATTCTATTGACAGGCACATCAGGGCCTCTTGTATACACGGCAAATAATACTTCACTTACGGAGGGTACGAAGGTAGAAACTGCTACCGACACCGTAGTGGGGTAGCGTCAGATTCACCTTAGCTGAATAGGTGTCGTTGATGTTTAAGATAGGCGGAGGAGCCATAGGTGGGTCGGATACCGCCCAGTTGCACACCGGATCCATCACGATCACGTCAGTAATCCAACGTGCGAGGTCTTTGGGAGTCAAATCGAGTGGCACAGGAACAGCATACTTGAGCGAGGTAGGCTTGAATGTCATATCGACACCTTTTGATATTGAGTGATGAGCAGAAGCACTTTCAGATAAGAACGCTGACTTGCCTAGGGTGGTTTGAACCCAGGCCATTGACGCAGCCTCGCTGGCTTTGGACCTGAAATCCGGATTCTCAAAAGCAAGATCTAGCGAGGCGCTGGGTGAATGTTGGCAACGCTCTCACGGAGTTGTAATTATTGCTGCCCACATAAACAAGCTGTTTCGGGCTACGGCCCCCACTCGGAACGCGGTTAACTCGTTATCTACGGACACAACGCCAACAGAGACTATGAAAAACGTTTGTTTAAAGACTGAGTGATACTTGTGTCTGGAAACTCACGTGCAGCAGGAGCTAGCGATGAAATCACGGCTGCAACTAAACTCGTTAGAATCGCTCCTGCGTAGTATTCTTGTCCAAAATTTGAGCAAGCTGTATTACTATTTGAGTTCGACTAAGCTTACTGGATGCCCGGAGTTTGAAAATGGAAAACAGTCCTTTGGAGATCGCATGTGATGGGGTGGATACATCATTGATGTCATCCAAAGGCACTCCTACTGGAGCTTTGCGAAGTCTTCTAAAGAATTCCTCCCCCTATACTTAAATGTGGCCATCTTTTCTGTCCCTAATATGGCAGATTACTTACCTTGAGATCATCGAGAAGGGACTTGACAGGCAAAAGCGCAATGGCAATGACAATAATGCTAAGTGTGGTAACCCCCGCCTTAATCCCATCTAAACGGATCGTTTTAGTTTATTACGTGTTTTTGACGTGAAGGCCAGCTTACACAAATGGTCTGCAGGTGTATCGACCTTGTAAATCTTGACGCGGACAACTCGTGTCGCCGCCATGTAACAAAACGCCAAGTACGCAAATGCAATAACCGGCAGCCATGTCGTCAACCAGATGTTTCTAAGAGTGTTCTTGATTCTTCCCTGAGTCGTAGCTCGTTTTGCTTCATGGGCGCGAGCGAGGTGAACAGCCGAGGTCTTGTGAGGCTCCGAGTAGTAAGCATGCGGGACGGGCACAGCTCCAGTGGATGTAGGCACAATATCCTCTTTCGAGTGCGAGTGGTGAGATGATGAAGGATAAATTGGTGGATCGTAGACTTTGGACTCCTCTATTAGCCGAGGGGACGGGTGGGTAGTAGTGATGTGAGGTAGAGGCGAGTAAGACATGGCTCGTACGTGCAAAGGGAGTGGGGGGTGGTCTGACCAAAAGTCCTGTCGCGTGACCGAATTGCCTTTTGAATTGGCCTGCCCACTTCTATACTGAAGCTAGGCTAAGTGCTTTGGGGTTGTTTCAACCAAACTGTAGTTACGACGTTTAAACTACAGGAACGCACCATTAGAGGACTTTGGCCACCCTCGCGCACCAAAAAGCCGAATTCTCACGAATCCTGATTGGTAGCCGTGCCGACGACCTGATTCAATCACCTTGCTTCTGCAAGGTCACTCCAGGGGTGTAAATGAGGTCGCCCAAACGTGCAATTTAAATGCATGAGCGCCGCGTTACGGCACATACCTTGCCGCCGGATCCCGTGACTTTTGCTCAAATGATTATGTAATTCAGCGTTAGTTAGTGCACGGCAATGATTAAATAAGTTACCTATATACCTATACATCCGAGCACCCACTTGGGGATTGCGCTACACATTGGTACCAATAGGGGACTTAATTCTAATGGGCTATGTGACGAGCGTGCTTCAGAACGAAGACTCGAGACGCATATATGGAAATGTAACCCTTGATTAACTGCACACCGCAGACTTGTACATCACATTAGAAAGGTTTTATAAGCGGGATGAAAAATGATACAGTAAAACACATATGCTGCTTCTTTGCGTAAGCCAAGCCAAATACAATCTACTCGTTAAGCCTCATCTTCTTAGCGGAGCCTGATCCATCCGATTGGTCATCCCAAGTAGGCGAGTCTGTCTGACCGTAGCTGTGAATAAATTTGCGCTTGATGGAGGAGGTAGGCTTAAGGGGCGGCGCGTTCTTGATTACCTGAGCCTTCACGAGGTTGGCGTAGAACTGATACTCCGTATTGCGCGTGTTGTTCTTATTAGGGAAGCGCATTCGTTCCAGCGTGCAGTACACGATTACAATTGCGCCGGACAGTGTTGCAGTGACGTTATTGGGATGAATAAGATTATCGCGGCGGTCGTACGCTTCAAGCACTTGAGGCGCGAAGCCTTGCTCTATAACGCGCTCGAACGCCTCTTGCACCTCCGAAGTCAAGTTCCAAGTCGCAAACTCGCAGCTTCGCGGTATATCTAGTAGGAGCGAGTCAGTATGAATCAAGCCACTGCATCAAAGTGCGTACCTTCGTACGAAACCGAGCTTGAATTGTCTTCCTGGTCCTCCTCGTCAGCTTGAGCAACAATACCCGGCTAGCGGATCGATGCATGTTCGTTCATCTTGATATATGGGTTCAACTGTTTAACGTGTACTCACCGCAAATATAGGGGAACGGAGACGAAGGTATCCGGCCTCCTTGCTAACGAAACAATGGGTCACTTCGTGAGACCCACTCTTCGACGCTTTGCACCCGTCTTCAACCAGGCGAAGCGCACCTGCGAGCTGGGTGTCCCAATGAATCTGCGGAACGTTAGATGAGAGTCCTGAATAGACAAGACGAAAGTTTCGTTTCTGTTTGCTTAGCTTCTTTTGACCGTACGACTCCTGTGATTAATGTTAGTAAATAGCGGACTACAATAGTCTTTGATAAAATAACCCACCTGCCAACCGCCTTCGGGGCCTGTGGTCAAGCCGGTAGTTGAAACCATACCTAGAAAACCGATAATAGCGTCGCCTTCATTGTGAACAAGCCTGCTAGGTGCGTTTGCCTTCCATTGCAGCGTAGACATATAAGTTTGCTCGCCGTTGACTCACGTGCAATTCTTGAGGATACGGTGAGCATCGCCCAGCCACAGACAATAGCGCGAACAGCGCAGGTCGTCGAGTGCGTGATCGAGATGAGGATTGCCGGTTTGTCCCATGGGAATTGTCAGCCACAGATGGGGGTCGCCGTTGGCTCGAAAAGCTGCCGCTTTCTCGCGCGACTTCTGTATCGCTTGGACTAGTCCGTTCGTTTTTTGAGTTTGGGCCGGATCGGGGACAGCTTTGGCTTTGAACGGATTGTCCGGCGGGTCCATATAGTCTGTGTGAAAGAATAAACACGGTGGCTGAAGCTACAACGAGTTGAACTTACTGATTTCAGACGATTCGGCCTCTGCAACTTGACCGGGCTTGGCCGCATCTTCGTCTTTGAGGGGAGCAGCCTGTGACGGGGTTGCGCTTTCGCTCGGAACATCTTCAGAGGTCAGATTGCTACACTTATCTGGCGAGCCCGAAGTTAAGAGCGACTTATCTACATCAGCATCTTGACGGGCTGAGCCGTCGCAGTTAGATGCGACTTCGTTACTTGAAGCGGGAGGCGGATTGGACTCAGCAGCAGAGTCAACGTCGGCACCTTTCGACTTCGTGGGCGAACAGGCGACCGCTGTAGGCTCTGGTTTACGTTGACGACGCTGAATAGGCATAGGAAGACGAGGAGAGGTAATAAAGTGGAACGAGAGGAGTGAGGTCGGTTGATGTGGTAGATGCTGAAAAAGTCGTACTTTTATACTACGAGAGGACACCTATATTACTACAGTAATCTTGAAGAATATCTGCATACACTACAACTCTCTCTCGCCATATGCAGTGTCAAGTGCAGACTCCCCTGTGCACAACTGCGCGTATAGTTTGCAACCGAATAAGCAACAAGACATATGGTATTGAGGAGACGAGCGGTGCGAATCGCTTCAGTTCAATTGGCGTAACTCGGTTCCACATCGCCATACTCATCAAACGTACCGTCTGCAGTGCTATTAACACCTGCCCGAGTAGCCCGGATGGATCCCACAGCCAAAGTCTCCCTGAGGTGCCATCGCGGTGTGTGACCGATCTTCAAGCAAAAAGTCTGGGCTGGACTATCGTAGGCTCATTTTGCATCGATCACACTTCACACTGTGAATTGCAGTGTAATCGGTGGGTGATTCACAGTCTTATTCAGTCGCTTTACAGCAAATCAACGATAACAGTAGGTAGCGAGCTACAAGGCTCTGTCGACCGATCGATGTGTCTTGCGGTTCCCCCAGTCAAGCCACAGAGCTGTGCCAGTGCACGAGTCCCCAAAGTCTAGACTGTCGCCAGCGTTCTATTTTAAGAGTAAACTAAAATCAAAGAACACAATATTTCAGGGGCACCGGCACAAGCTACAAGTACATAGTTGGCTTACGCTTCTAGTTTAAGCAAATCCAATGGCAAATTCGCGCCCGATGATACCAGCATACCAGCCGGCTAGGCAGTGAATCGTGCCTGAACTGTATGATGGGAACTGTATTGTAACGGCTTCACGCCGAGTTATCAAACACGAGGAAGTCGCATTGGCACAAACAGTTTTGATGTGATTTGCTTACTCACGAAGTATCCCCACAGCCCGGAGATACCATCGCAGTCCCCGGTGCCTGGTAGCCAGTTCGATGTTGATGATCAGCGATACGCTTCGAAAGATGGGCACAATAAACGCCATAGCAGTCTGGTCGAATTAGCGCTTGGTTTGTTCGGAGAGTAAATGGTATATAAGGTGCGCAGCGCATACAAAGATCATTTTCGGCGGCCATACACAGTTCAATCACGTAGGCTATCCAAATTTCTGAAGACATATGTTCATTGATTCGTACGTAAGACTGGGAAATTAGGGATTCTGTTGAACATGTCGCCAAAAAAACATTCAAAATGCGATGCTCGAGAAAGAAAAAAGCCAAATTGTTCGATTGGTTGTTGTTTTGAATCTATGTAAGACTTTATGAGTGAACCATGCAACTCGTCTGATAATGCAGACTTACTTTATTGTCAGTGCGAATATTGCACCTTAGTTGTCAATGAGCCCGAGGTTCTCCAGCTGATGGATAACCTGGTTAATCATCGAAGGTGAGGTATCCAAGTCCATCTCTGTGTCGTCAGGCATCTGCGAGATATGCGCGATAATTTGCTCGAGTATCTCGACGTTGATCCAAGCGCTTTCCCAGTCGACTTGCTCGCGTGCGATTTCGATGAAGAGACGGAGCTGGCGAACGTTAATATAACGTCCCCATCGTCAATCTCTTTGGACAGGAATAAGGTCGGTTTGGCGTTCGAGGCGACGAGAGGAGATGCGATGACCGCAGGTTGGGCAGCGACGGCCGTAAGTAGGAAGACTGCTACGCTGACGGCGTTGTCGACGAGTTGAAGGCATGACGACTGTAGTAAAAGTGATTACAAGCGAATTAGACTCAGTAGATGCTGTGAAATATGCGCACCAGTCTTTTACTGCTTGGGTGAGAGCGAGTTAAAGAGAGGGTACTCCTTCGTCAGCCTTAAATACTTTTTCTTACATATTAGACTTACGATTGTATGCGCATATATTATTGTCGCTTGCACCGGTGTCTATATCGAATTCGTTACCGTAACAAGCAGAGAGAAACATGTGTAGCTGACTAATTTCAATCTAGACCATCGCCAACTCACGATACAGTGCTCCTGGTGCTTGATGAGCCGAACAGTTTCACATTGCCATCAAAAGAGCTCGATATATTTGGCTGGACATGCCATGGCTGTCTCACTCAGCGTGGCGCGTTCACACAAGTTTGAATCACATTTCGGATAAAAAAGGAAAGCGCGTAGCAAAGCGGTGAATTTTAAGTTGTTGGTATGCTGGCAAACCCCGTTAGCCAACAGCTGGACCACTAGGGGCGGTGGCACGAACCCCTATGTGCCATACTGCCCCGCAGTGGCTAAACTGCCCCTAGAGAGCACATCAGCCAAACGGCGGTTCACGACTAAATTATTTTGTTCACGCGCCTCAACCTATCAAAGACTCAATATCTCAAGCTTTACTTATCGTGCGACATAGTTAATCACCGAGCGCTTAGCTCATTTGATAATAGACGTAGTAATCATCCGGTCTTTTCGGGAGAACACTTGTTTGCGGTGTCTGTATTCTCCTTCAGTGGCACCGAACTAACCTCCAACATCTACGCAGCCTGGATTCCCATACCGCATCTCAGTCCTAAGTATCTTGTTCCTCGTCCTCGCGCATTGTCCTCGTGCTCTTTTTTTAGCGTTCTTAACTCTCACCGAGAACTCCGTCCGCCTGCTGATCCTAGTCCTTTGAATGGGTGCAGAGGTCTCTTCACGTTTCTGTGTGATAACGATATTCTACACTTCCTGTGCGCCGCAATTACAAACCCCTAACTTTGTGAACATCGCCCATTTTCGGTTCTTTGCTGCTCGTTCGGTTTTATTCCTTTACTTGGCCTGACTCTCGTCTAGATCGAGACACTTGAGTCTGACTTTGTTCAATGGTAAATTTCCGTGTCTGATAACTGCGTTGACGCCGCTCTACCCCCTCGCGACTTGTCTTGAGCCTTGAACTCACTGCATTCCAGACCGACTAAAATTGTGGCGAAAGATCGTGGACTTCAGCCTCCCGCGATCTGGATGTACGGCGACTGCACAGAATCGATCGATGATTCTTGTATCCAGAAGTGCTAGTAGAAAGCTCTAGCTAAGCTTGACCTCGATTCGATTCATAGGACTACCTAATTGGAGGTCCAAGTGCGATCGCGACACCATATTTCAAACTGATCCGAAAATCAAGGTAAGAGTAGAAACTCAGCCCGTGTCGACTCTTATCCGCCCGCAGTGTAAAATGATAACGGTAAATATATTCATGTCCACGAGTACAGTGTGAGTGACAAACGGAGATAGGAACGAGATGGGTGGGGAGTTTGCGGACTTTCGCTAGGCGGTGCGCACTAGCCGGGTCACCGCCCCTTGAGGAGGGCTTGCAGAGTGGGCGGCAAATGCGGTCTCTGTCTAAGCGATGAATGCGAGGGCGGTGAGAGGGAGAGGGGAAAGGAGGAAATCAATGGTGTTGGGGAGCGTAGCGGGTCGGGTCAATAGGTATTAGGAGGCGGTGGGAAGATGGAAATAAAGGTGCGAGGAGGAGTGTCCCCACACTGCTGTACGCTGTGCGTGTGATGGATAATATGTTGAAGAAATACTAGGACGGAGCTACTCGTTAGTACGGCCCAGTATCCTTTCTGCATCGCAACTTGCAGAGGTGCAGCTGGGCACAATTAAAGTTCGAAAGGTGCGTTTAATGTATGACCAAGCGTTGGCCGGGAAGGCTATACAATGTCTCGCGGTGTCAAGGTTTGGAGATCGCGGACTGCGGCGCTCAATATTAAGTCAGAGATCTTACTAACTAAACGTTATCTAAGCTTCGACCGTAGGTTACTAAGAGATCTGCTGCAACGGCCACATTAGGTGCTCTCCGTGCCAAATCCGATTTACGGGTCTGTTCACATGTGTGTTAAATGAATTAGATACGCAGACAGGTTGAACATATGAATGTAAGAAAAAAAAAGAAAAAAAAAGCACAAAATGTAATATGAGTTAAAGAGACACAAAAACGAAGTAACTTTAACTCAGAGAAATACTTTAGAAAAATTCAAACTTATGTGTATATATGAGTCTAGCTACGAAGTTCCTATGCGGATAAAAGTAGTGCTGTTACATACGCATGGAAGTCATAGGCTATTGGCTTAAATCCGATTATACCTATACTACACTCTCAGCACTGTTGGCCACCGACTGTGGGGAAGGAGGAGGGGTGGGGGCAAGGCTACGGCCATAGCTATCGATATTTTCTTCGCCAATGCCCCGATTATGCGGACGAACACTGGGGGGTGAAACTAGTCCAGATGACAAAGCGATATGGATGGCTGTGCGCAAAGGTGTGGGATAGGCCAATTCGGGCAAAGATGATTGAGGGATAATGTTGAGGCTGGTACGAGCATGCAGATCTAGGCTTAAGCTTCTTGCAGCCCTGTTCAGTATAGGATGAACATTGGAACGGATGGTTTGCAATGGGGTAGGGGTTTGCGCCAGAGAAACCATAGTATTCAGTAGCAGATGAGAACGTATTTCATCCCTGTTTTCTTCAGAATAGCGGACCCATATAATACCGGGAAGTGCAAATACAAGTGTGCCGATTTGGTCGACAGAAAAAAATTGGTTGGGATCCTCCTCCACGTAATAGGAAGTCTCAATCTGGGTGCCAAGGGGTATAGAAATAAAGAGTCGATCTCTGTAGAAGTAAAGGCGATAGACCAGAACCGCAGGATATAAGAGTGCTCGCCGAAAATGCTGTAAGAGGACCTGAATAGATATGCTGGGCTCAAAATCCCATATAAACGCCAAAAATATAGCCATAACAGCAAGTGCGCTGATCACGCCCAAGATGGGTGCGAGTGGGAAATGTGTAGTACGGAGCAGGTAGTCGGCGTCCATGAGTGTGGATGACTGGGTAGAATACGCAAAAAGTGAGGCTGACGTGGTGTACGGTAGGTATGTTGGGGTGCAGAGAAGAGCTAGAGGCTAACGCCACGGTTGTGTTACGGGTTGAAGGAATCATATTGAATGGTTGTATTACGAAAACGTCACAAGTGAACGGGGATCATTCGGACAATATGACCAAAAGTAAACTAGCCCATATTCAATAGACATAAACATAGAGTACAGATACGCACTAGTAAAAAAGTTGCAAGGAAAGACATATGCAGCCAATCTGGAACGAAGTCTAGGCAGTATAAATACAAAGCACATTGTTTGAAGATCTGGGTTCATCTGGGAACTGATTGTTTGAACGGAGTTGCTGAACACCGGAACCTGCTGTTTTGGGCCAGGTACACCGCAATCTGTTATACTCTAATGGAATCAGATGAGATTTTACAATTGATAACGTGTGCATGGGAATAGGACGGTGGGAAAACCTAACAGGGTGTTGTTGAAACAGTCATTTGAGGTCAGGCGGCCTATCAAAGCACACTCAGATGGAGAGATAGCCCGGGGTTTCAGAGCTCCGTGGAGATGCTCTCGGTCATACTACGGGCAGCCAAGCCAAGCCACATACATTTAGAATGTGCAGGTGGTTCGGCTACTTTTACGTTCCGGAAGATGTATGGCCCGCGCCACAAATTCTTATGTATTTCCAATATGTCCGCAACACTTCTGACAGGTTTCCAAATAGCTCGCCAAAGAAGCACCATGTACAAACATTTTGTTAAAAGACCATCGGAGTAAAAATCATTTCCCGTTCTCGTTTGTCTCACCCCAACATTTGCGACACTCACCTCCCAGGCTACTCATATACTATGATTGTGCCACTCCCTAGTGAGACACTTGGCCCACTCCCCGCTCAAACTGTCTCCCCAGTAGGTGTGGTCCATGTACCGATGCTCTGGATGTGGGTTTCTCTCTTGAGTGGGCTTGTATGGCTTGTAGTTTTGCAAGTGCTTGCTCAACATGGCCTGTTTGTGATGATCCGGCCAACCACTCATGTCAACGTCAGACCACGCATCGCAACCAGTGGTGGGACACCAGAACGAACAGGTCGACTGATATTTTCCATACCATTCCTCGCATTAGTCTGGTACGGGTGGCTGACTGGACTTCGGCTGCACTCTCTATTCCGTTTTGCTATCACTAAGTGTGATTTCAACTATACAGTGCTCTTGTCGTACACCAACGAGGAGTACTCAAACACCCCTCCACCTGCAAGGTCTTCACCACTGGCGCATTCGCAACCAGCGTACATTATGGATTTCATCCACAAGGATCATTTCCACAATCATGGGCTACTGCTAGGTCTAGAATTTGAGCCACCGCTTACTAGTTTTGGTCCATGGGTCGAGAATTTCACGGAGCAAAAAATTGATTACCATCCCTTTACTCCGGACAGTACGTCAACTTCTAAGGCTAGCTTCTGTTACACTGCCACCGGATCATTGGATAGCCTTGTTTAACCACTGGGAGGATGAAACACAGTTCCAACGCAGTAAGGAGGTTCCAGATTGTACTACGCTTCATACTAATTTACTCTATTAGGACTTAGTTTGTTTCTGTTTTTGACTTCTAATGTCCCCTCTTCATTAGGCTTACCTTGGTAGCGTTTTTGTAGAAATATTATTCCATCAGCTTGTTTTGCGTATCTTGTCTGAGTTCTGACCGTTATGTTTAGTACAGATCTGTTTGCTATAGATGATTACAATATATGTGTGTTACATGCTGAATCGCCAGCTGTTTACTTGTTGAATATACATAGTGTATGTCTTTTGGTCATAGCTGCAACAGTTTGTTGTTTGAAATGGCGCGGTCTGAAATGGCGTAATTTGCAATACATGTGTAGGACCAGACAAATATAAATGGTGTGCCGCTCAAGCCGACAGCTATTTACCTATTTTAGGTTCGAATTTACCCCTTGTAAGGTTAATATGAGTTTTTTTCACTTAAATCGCAGGCAAATATACCCTGGTAGGTGGCAAATTTTACCCCCAAGGACTAGATTGTCCTCCGCTGTGAGTAATTTTACCATCCCACAGATATTGTTTTCCGCCAGCCATTTTACAGGGTTCACTTATGTTTCACTATGGGTAATTGCATTATGGGAATATTGAATGCATTCTAGCACAACAATATACACGAATGAGAAACAAAATGATGTATTTTAAGTGCTGGTCAACGTTAAGCGGAGCCGAGTGGGATGGTAAGACGATGGATAATGGTACTCGTGACGGTTTGCGCTTGGACGACATGGAAGCTCTAGGCATGCTGAAGGACACAAGTAACGCACCTGGGGCGCACGGGAACGAAGACGCAAGGCGCCTGGAGTTGGGGCTATCCCATGCTTCGTCGAACGGTACTCTCAGCAGACCAGCTGGTCATAGCCATATTAACGGGGCTTACCTGATACCGCGGTTTGCCTTCGTACCACAGCACAAGTACAGTATACCCCACACGAGTTCTGAGCCACGCAGGGGTGTGGCGAGTGCCGGGCACCGGGTGAGCTTTGGGAGGGAGACGAGTGTATAAAGAAAAAGAATGGTAGGCGAGTAATGGAATCGTGACTCACCAGGCGTAGTCATTAATCGCGAGGCGCCGCGCTCGTGGCACAAGGTCGACAGTGGGGCAATAACCGGACACACCGCTAGTTCCCCGCGAGACCCGTCACGCTGGAGGGACTGATGGAGTGCGCGTTATCAAAATCGTAATGGCTGCGAAAGAGGCCTCACCGTGGAACCTACACGGGGCTATTGGTGTCGTATTGGTTGTAACGTGGAGGCTGTGACCAGGCATGTCCTTGGTGTCAGTGGCTCGAAATTGAGCGTTTGTGCTGGTACAGAGAGGACGGCGGCAGGGCGCTGCGGTGGGGCTAAAAGACTACGTCTCCGGTGATAGTGGCCCACGTGTGTTGTGCTAACCAGCGTCAGACGTAAGCTACAGCACATGTTAAAGACAGAATAAATAGTCTCATCTAATGGTGGCCACGGCGCCGGTGGAGCGCTCTATACTCTTCCATTGAGAACGGGGTGTTGCATCTCAACCAGGCCTTTCATCGATCCGGGTCCCATTAGGTAGCGTCAAACTGCCACGTAGGATGAGTGGTCGAGGTCTTTTGCAAGCTAGAAACGAATTAGCGGTGGCGTGACATCAATAGCAGCGTACTCACCGGTCCCAAAAATCAACGGGCCACCGATGACAAGACATGCCGAGGTCGTTGAGCGTGACCTTTGACACGCCACCAGACATTCGTGAGCGTTGAAAATAGCCAATAAAAGCGATTGGCGTACCTCGTTGTAGCCACCAGTGAGCTTCTGCGTCACTTATGTCGTATAGCTGAAGTTTGTTCGCGGGTTTGCCGTGGAAGTTCGAGCGTAGGACAATGTTGGAGAGGGCCGTGATGGGGGATGGATCGGTGATGGTGGTGGAGGAGGGTGAGTTAAGTTACAAAGATGGTGTTGCTACGTGACAGCGGTCGCCGGCGTTACAGTGTAAAACAGACCCGGTTGATTACCAATTCGGGGCAAATTTGAATTTTGGGTTTTTCCTCACGCATATATATCATCAGTAGCTATTGCGATTAACTTAAGAGAAAAAGCATGCCGTCTTCCCTCGTGCATGAAATGCAACTCAACGAACCAGGAAACAATCTCGTCACCCCTATGTTGTTACATTTGTTGACAGATACAGACGTTAAGGAGGATTTACATTATAGAATGAACTGACAGACAGAAAGGTAAAGAAAAAAGAAAAGAGAAAGAAAGAAAAACGTTCATTAATGCGGTTTGGGTAACACTTTATTCCGAGTCCGAAATCTCCGTTACGATTGGTCTGTCGGAGTTGACAATTCTGTGCTGAGTATCATGCTCGACGTCCGTCACGGAAGCTGAGGCGGCCTCGCGGTGGTCCGAAACTCGAGGGGATCCGGTTGGCTGCTCAAGGGACGTTGGCGAACCCGTTGAAGATTCAACGGCACCCTGATTATCATTGCGTATGTGAGGGCATGGAATGAGCAAATTTGTATGAGGGTGCGGCAATAAAGTAACTGGAGTAAGGCACAAGTGGCCTGGATGGCTTGGACATGTGGAAATGCGTTGGCGAAGAGCCGCCTCCTGGGCCAGGTACTCAGATATAATCGCCGAGGTAATGTGGGGAAATTGGGTCCGAAAGTGAAGAGCAATGCCGGCTCGAGTCAACCGCCGATTAGCAGCCCAATAGTCAACGAGTTTGAGCTTGTGGTAATAAGTTAGATCAACATGTCTAGGAGACGACGCAGATTGAGCAGCGGAACTAAGCCTTTGCTTACGCGTAAGTGTGGAGTCTCGAGCATGGGTTCTCTTAGGCGAAACAGTCATTGTAAACGGTAGAGTAGTGAGGAGATGAAAGAAGGTGTCGTTCGGGGACGAATATTTCCCATGATATATCTTACAGACTACGGAAAATTCGAGTGTGATTGTAATACTAGTTCTTCCTTCACATCGTGGCTCTGTTAACCTGTTATCACTACTCGGAACGAAGTGGCGACAGTGTGATACGCCATGCGCGCGAGAGTCGAAGCTGTACGACCTCATCGAGGCCGTAGCCACGCCGAATCCACATGTGGAAACATGCTGCTGAGAATAGAACAAAGCATTAGCGGCTGTACCCGGCACTGGAGAAAGACTAAAACCGAAAGACTGGTAGTAAACGTACCTCGGGTTACTATTCGGTCAATTGCCAACCTGTACTGCTTCATCACGAATAACGATCGTGTTCGCATTCGTTAGCAAACTATTTGCAGCGCCTTGACCTTTGGTGGGCCAGGCTTCCGACATACACAACTGATGAGGCAGTTATGCAAGTTGACTCGGAGGGAAACCACTGATTTATATACTGGGCCGTCCTACCGTTGATCGCCACCACCTCGTGCTAAATGGCTGAATTGTTACGCTTGCAGACTCACTTGTAGCGCTCTGAACCGCCCTTATTATGGGGCCGGGAGACTACTTCGAGACCGCTGTGTAATCAATGTAGCCCCGACGCGCAATCTGAACCGCACTCATGCGAATACTCGGAGTGAGGTTGGTCGTGTCCTGGGCTGCGCTGAGGACGCTCATGCTTCACGCCTTATGGTGCTAATGGAATATATATTGGTTGGCTGTATGTTTGACGTGTGTGTGCCTCTGACCATCTCTAAGGTTCAAATGCATTAAGTTTCGGCAAAGGGCTGTGAAATTGTGAGATACTTTTTTCTTTCCAGGTTGTTTCGCACCCATATCCCCTCCTTCGCGTGTAGGACCCAAAGGTCTGCTAAATTCCTGCATGACGTTAATTTGTGTGATACACTACAGAATAACTATGTTACAAATATAATACGCTCTAGGTAAATCCACGTTCGCCCAGGAATGATACAGTGTGGAAATAGCAATACATACTTTGTGCTTGTCTTGTTGTAAAAATCACATCGCCACCTTGTAAGCCACAGCTTGTGAGTAAAGAATCCCGTGGGCGTTCTCCAATGAGTTCGGCTACGTACAGGATTATGGAAATACAAGGGCACTGGGTTGATTGAATGCACTGGTTGCGTTTCCAGAATAGTTGAACTCCAGTCAAGGCGCGACTAAGACATTTAACAAATGCTGTTTTGGCTGAATCGGCTATGAGCGCCAAGCAGCAGGTTGCAGTGACCGTCACTGCCTTTCAGTCATGTTGTACGATCCAAGTGGCTCTTCGTACCGATGCGGTTGTCTTACTTGGACACTATATAACCGCTACGGCTCAAGACTACACGTAGTACACCCTACGACCCCCCTCACAATGGCCGAAATTCCTTCCCGAACAACGAACGTAGACCCAGCGTACTTATACAAAGCGCTTTCAAAGGAAGACATTATATCGCTTGTCGCAAGAAGCGCTCCTGAACACCGACCTCTAACACGTGTCACCAAGTACATGAATCGAAGTAAACAAGAGCTGCTCGATATCCTACTCAAAGACGATCATTATTGGACGGAGGAACTTTACAAAATCGCGGTAGATAACCAGGAAGATCGAGCTCGAAAGCAAAGGGAAAAGGGGCGTAGGCACATTGAACACGTTCGAATGGTTAGACAAGAGCAAGCTAAAGAGGAGTATCCAAACGAAGAGTTCCTTGACCTATCGTCCGATGCTAACAATATGAGGTGCTATGTAGAGGCACACAACGCCACCTCAAACGCCGCACTCGAGCATCGTATATGCGCGATATGCGCACGTCTCCGGCTTGGGACGGAAGGCGAGTTCACTCGAATGAGGGTAACAGATATTCCCAATCGTCACAGGCTAAGACCGAATACACCACACCCCGATCAGGTGTTAACGCAAGGTTGCTTACTGGAGGTAAAAGGGTGCCACGGGGCTGGTCCAGACCCCTTGGCGGATGTTTGCAAGGAGTGTTTGAACGAGTTACAAGTCAGTACAACTTAACCACGATTAGCCTTAGCATTTTTTCTGACATTTCTCCTCGTTTGTAGGCAACAATAGATGTAGATACCCCACCAAAACATTCACTTGCTAATGATCTATGGATTGGAGACGTTCCTTGGCAGCTTGCACATCTGACTTTTGCTGAAAACTTGCTAGTTGCGCGCATATACCCTAGGATATTCCTAATCAAACTATATCCCCGGGATAAATCTCGACGACACTTGCCTCTGGATCAGGTACAAACAGCCCTACGAGGTAATGTCGTGAGCTTTGAGCTTAATTCACCTGCTATTGCAAACATGGTTTCGGGTCAGCTCATGCCGCAGAAACCAAATATCCTGGCCAGCACGCTGTCTATCACATTTGTTGGTCGTGGAAAAATTACGGATCCAGCCCGCTTGCACATGTTACGCGTTCGGCGTTGGGCGGTCGGCGAGGCTCTAACGTGGCTAAAAGAACACAACAAGAAGTACTACGGAGATATCGTTATCGACCAGGATCGCTTGAATGCGCTCCCTCCCGACGGTGTACCTGAGGCGATCAGTGAGGGAATCCGATATGAAGCCGATGAGTCAATGGCTAATGATGAATACCATGGATACAAGCCAAATTCGTATTACTCCGATGAGGCTGATGTGGAGGCGGTAACATCTGTTGAGGATGATCCCAGCGCAGACGATAACGGAGGACCAGATGTGATACCAATCCAATACTTGGGGGTGATGGATAGCGATCAGTCAAAGGTGCCGTCGGATGAACTGATGGGCTGGGGGCTTAACAATATGCTAAGGCATACTGATAACACACGCGAGCCTGGTTATGCAATAAGGCACGGAGCGGCACCTGTGAACACTTTTGGTCAACCTCCTGCGGGAGAAGGACCAGCTGATCCAAATCGAGACAACTTCTGGGAAGCCGCTTTTCCTGGGTTGCACCCGCGCGGACTTGGAGGCATTGAGCGCGACCGCCCAGCCCCGCTGTCGCTGAACAATCATGGCAGATGGTTGCTTGATTATCATGACCGTCGCTTTCGTATCCATCACTCATTTCCCTTTGTCCTATTCGGTACGCAACAAAGGCGCCAAGGGCTTTTGTCAACAAAACTTCAGATGAACCGATTCGATTTCGACCGTATCGCCCACACATTAGACACAATTACCCCAGCAGATCTACGCCGGGCGGCCGAAGAAGAAAGTAGAGGTGAACTTACTAGTAACCCAGCGATCCAAGAGCTAAAAAGGAGTATAACCGCAACCTCAAGGCGAGTGATGGCTTCGGGGGCAAGTCGCACACAGCTACGTAGCCAAACACAGTCTGCAGCGATATATTTTAACCAGCCCACTATCTGGCTAACAATCAATCCGGACGACCTTCATGACCCCATCGCACAAATTTTTGCAGGGGAGGAAATTGACATGGATAATTTTATCAGGACGGCGGGTCCAGACAGTACGCGAAGAGCCCAGAACATTGCCCAGGATCCATACGCTGCGGCAAAGTTTTTTCATTTCACGGTTACATTGGTACTGGAGAACTTGTTCGGCATTACAACCTCACGAACGCGAGTGCATACGCGACCGGGCATTCTGGGAAGAGTTAAAGCTTACTTTGGTACTGTGGAGTGCCAAGGAAGGGGCACGCTCCATCTCCACATGCTGGTTTGGCTGCATAACGTGCCGGCCCCTCGGCACCTAAAAGAAATGCTACGAACTGAAGAGTTTCAGTCAAAAGTTTCGGCATATCTCAAGGCGAACATACGCTCCTTCAGACCTGGACTTAACAACGCAGAAGAAGTGAAAGAAATGCGGGCGCATTCAGACATTGCTTACTCACGACTGCCCAATCCCTTCGTCCCGATCGAGGATTTTAAGACCCAGCTAGATGAACTTGAAACCAACGTGGTTCGCGCTAAGCAGGTGCATAAATGCGAATGGAATAAATGCTTACGGCACGAGAAGACGGGGAAAGTGGGCTGCAAAAGAGGTGCGCCCTGGGTGCTTAGCGACAATGACACGGTGAACGAACATGGCACTTACCGAACTAAGCGCACATATCCATTTATAAATGGATATAACCCAGCCATCTCGCACGTCCTCAAATGCAATCAGGACATGCAGTTGCTGCTGCACGGGGATGAAACGATAAAAATCGCATATTATATATCGAAGTACATTACAAAAACTGAAGGTCGAACTCATAACATTGCCAGTTTGCTGGCGGACAATCTAACGAAACACTTCAGTGAAGACCCGGATACCAAGGACTTATATCGACGACAACAAGATCTGATAAACAGGGCAATTAACATATTGAATCGGGAACAAGAACTTTCAGCACCTTTAGTGATGCTTCACTTGCTAGGATACCACGACGTCTATCGGTCTCATCACCCCGTAAACATATTTTGGGGGTCCTTTGTTTCATACATATACCGCACTTTCAGAGAACTGGACGAGAAGAGGTAAGTAGACCCACTATTTTCTCCCGAACACAAAGTTCCAAATGTACTGACACATATTCCTACTTCTTACAGAACTGCTGACGACGAAGCACCTCTAACCGCCGACAATCAAGAAGATTCGCGTGATGCATCTAACCAAGAAAGCGCTCGAAGCGAAAATATAACCATAGCGTTTAATCAACATGGCAAAATATATAGGCGGTCGCAAGTAGAGGACTACATGTACCGAGGCGCGCTAACCGACTCATATAACCTACTGGATTATTTTGTCGATACATACGAACAAGCGGCAACCCGGAGCCAAACAAAGGGCTCAGCTATCACTGAAGGCGCGGGCGTCGTACCTAATGATGCCGAATACGATGAACGGTCACGAGAAGAAAATACACGAGGCCGACCGACACATGGGAGAGTTGAATACATGCAGGCGCACCCTCGATCAAAGACGCACACGCGAGTAATTCGGCCAAGCTCCCACAATCATATGCCGAATATTATTGGCCCACGATTTCCTCGAAGCACCGATCCCGCTCAAGCTGATCTTTACGCTGCTTGTATCTTAGTTTTCCTCAAGCCATGGCGCCACCCAGACGATATTAAACGGCCTAACAAATCATGGTCAGATGCTCTAACAAGCTTCCTGAACACAGCCAGCGATCGCGTACTGGACATAATCGATAATATAGAGCACGGTCACAAGGCACGAGCGGCGGCTGAAGAGGATCAGCAGGCGTACTTTGATCAGGAAGACTTGATGAACCACAATCGGAATGCGATGCATGTAGATGAGATGGAGCAAGGGATGGAACCGAACGGAGTATACTGTGTGGCTGACAGTTATGTCACAGAGGAGATGATCGAGAAGGCAGCGCTGGAATTGGAGAATCATAGGGAGGTGGTACATGGCGTTCAGGCAGTACGCATCGGGCAAAATCACGGTATTTTCGGTACTCAACAAAGGCCTGTTCGACCTTGTGACGAGCGCGCTTCTGAGTCCGACTTGCGAATGCTGAAGTCGTGGTGCACTCTGCTGAAGCAAGACGCGGAGGCCATTCGCTGCTCGCACGGATCCACTGGCACGCAAGCAACCAGCGCAGCAAATGACAATGGCGGAGTCGAACTTCTTACTTTTGACAATGAAGCCGATAACGTCTCAAACATACAGGATGTGCTGTTATCGGCACCATTTAATCCTGCGGAATCGATTCCACCCGGTGAACTGTTCCCAGACCAACAGCGGGCGTTCGGCATTTTCCGTTGGCATTTGATGCGAACGCTGTATGCGCAAGAACACAATTTAGCGAACAAGCCACCCCAGCTTCGTTTGCTAATGATCGGTGAGGGGGGTACAGGAAAGTCCCGAGTGATACAAACTATCACCGAAGAGTTCAGAAGGCTAGGGATAGAAGATCGGTTGATGAAAGCGGCGTTCACAGGTAAGTACTATGCTTGTCGATGATATAGGTTGTGCTAACGCTCACATATTGACAGGTTGTGCGGCATCACACATTGAAGGGCAGACAACCCACAGTATTGGACGCATTCTGGTCGGTAAGAAAAAGGACGAACCGATGTCCTATGCGACTAGACAGGAAATGGCGAAGGTATGGAAACCTATTGAGTACCTCATTATTGACGAATACTCCATGCTTTCCAAGGAGTTCTTTGCGCAGCTATCTCGGAACATCAGCATAGCCAAACTAGGTTATAACAGCGATGATGCAGATTTTGCGTTCGGCGGGATCAACGTTATTTTATGTGGTGACATCCATCAGATCCCACCTGTCACGGCGGCTGCCGGCGGGGCACTCTTCCACCCCGCAACATCACCAAGATTTAAGACTTCGGACGAGGCGGGGATGGGGCAAAAGATATACGAGAACTTCAAATTAGTCGTTATACTAAAACAGCAGGTGCGAGTAACGGACCCCGTGTGGCAGAAGTTCTTGAGCAACTTCCGGGTGGCTCGAGTTCAACAAGAAGACATTGCCTTACTGGATTCGATCACGCTAACCAATTCAAAGTGCAGGGAAACAAACTTCACTTCGGAGCAATGGAAAGACTGCGTTTTGATAACTCCCAGGAACGCGGTACAGATGCGGTGGAACGCCAAATCGGTGGAAGAACATTGCCGACGATCTGGGCAACAACTCTTAACGATTGCGGCTCTAGATACATGCGTAGATCAAGGGAAGAGGAGACCACTAAATATGTGGGAGAAATATGTATCGATGAGGAACGCCGCGAGTAACCGGAACCCGAGCAAAGGTAGGAGGGAGAGAAACGGCCTACCTGATGAAGTTCGAGCTGCCATCGGAATGAAGGTGATGGTAACGTCGAACATCGATACTGACATTGATGTTACAAACGGAGCAAGAGGGGTAATCGTAGGCGTGAAGCTCGATCGACATGAACCGCCGTTCGGTCCTGATGCACCGCAGATCAAATTGGCCAACTTACCCGCGTATATCCTTGTCAAGTTTGACAGGATGCGGGCCAAGCCTTTACCAGGCTTAGAGCCGGGGGTTATTCCGATTGTACCAGTCGCGAGGTACTACTCGATCACACTGCCATTGGCTCAGCACAACGGACAAACCCAGTCGATCAAACGATACGTCAAACGACTTCAATTTCCGATAGCCCCGGCTTACGCGTTTACAGACTATAGAGCGCAAGGCCAGACATTGGGGAGCGCAGTGATCGATATTGCTGAACCTCCAACAGGGGGTACGCTTAGCCAGCCGAACATATATGTAGCGCTCTCCCGCTGTTCGGGTTTAAGTAGCGTACGTATCCTCCGGGATTTCGATCGTGCCATACTGAAGAAACCAATCCATATGGATCTGGCGAAAGAAGATGAACGATTGGAGGAGCTGAACGCGTCAACAATTGAATGGTGGGATAGGATCAGGACGCAGGCTTACGAAGTATAGGCGTGCCGTTGAAAGATACGGAATGACTGTTGGATAGTGCGAGGCTTATGTGGCGTGTATAGATAGATGTGATAACTATGTGGGTGGTATGTTTTAATAGTGTATGTACAGCAAACGGTGATAACAAATTGTATAGAGAAGTGAGAGCGATGCATGGAAGCGGTGTAGTGTCGGACAAAAGACGAAAATATATTTGACAAGTAAGCGAACAGTGACTTAAGTGGCTATGTGTGAAGGAAACCACGTGGCGGTCTAGGCTCGTAGCCTAGACGCACAGCTTACTGAGTAGACAAGTCGATTCCTAATTGGCTTACACCCACAAGGAGGGCTAGAACCTAGCAGTGGCCACAACAAAAAAAAATAAGTATAAATTTTTGCATTTCTGAGGGTATCTTTTTCGCGTGTAGAGACCTTGCTAGGGCAAGGTAATCACGTGAGCTGTTCGGCACCGCTCGAGCATCGCCACCGCCCCTTTTGTAAAATCGAGGTCCCCACCGCCAGTACGAGTCTCGGAAAGCGTAGGCTGCCCCATAGTCCATTTTCCGAGGCTCTTTTCAGGCTCGTTGCTCCAATACATTCTTGCGGCTACCACTTATCTCATTTCCCTTGGCTTCCCATCTTGAACGGCCTTGTGTCTTGTAAAGCTCGGTACCACCTGGAATATCCACTTGATTTCCGCTTACTCAGTTTATCGGATAATCCGCCCCTAGGTTTTTTTCTCTTTACACTGTGTGCCGGCAATCATCAATCAAGCTAATAGCTTTGGCGTTGTCGAGTCCACTCTTGGAAAACAGTGGACTCTGGCTGTAGTCACGTGTAGGCACCTACAGGTAGGGAGTAGAACGGATAAGCCTTATCCGGATGTTACCCGGATAGGCAACCGAGGATGGCATCCGGATTCAGCAATCGGATGCGCGGATGAATTTAAAATAAATGGCGCGGATAAGTTGGCCGCGCGGGTGACTCGGTCGTTCGGATAACCGCGAGGAAAGCATGCCCAAATGGGCGGCATTTGTGGTGCCGCGCTCCTGGTGTCGAAGAGAAGTTAGTTTTGAGTAGAAAGACGCGTACCTCAACGTACCCGCGGGTGCATTAACACTGTTCTCTTATGCCTTCTGAAGATCTCGAGCCTTCTTTGTCATTGACCATAAATCACTCAGCACCGTTTGAGCCTCCTCGCGAACACACGAACCGTCGTAAAGTAATTAACCGAATGCCTGATGCCGAGGCGGAGAAGTATAGTGACACCAGGGTTTTCAGTAAGTCTCTATCGCCTTTTAAATAAAATATGCGGTCTAATTACTGCTCGAATGTAATTATGGAAAATCATTCTGGGAGTGCCCTTTGACATTGGAGCTCCCGGCTAGATCAGTGCTCTTGTGTAGTCCATTCTGCGTTGGGCTTTCCGACAACGCCAAGTAAGCTAAACGCTCTTATACACATAGCTCTTTTCACTCACGGGTATAGCACTTGTTAGTCTTCTCGGTTGACGCAAACGAGCGGTTTCGGGTGGGAGACCGGTGGTTAATCACTTATAGCATTAAATCCGGTCGTTCCAGGCTCAAATGGGTGCAGGTTTGTGGTACAGAACACCACTTCTTTCTAGCGGCGTCGATGTCATAGCTTAGAAACTATAAAAGCACATGTAATTCGTCTGTATAATGCATGCATGTAGTTACTACCAGATTTAGCGACAGCGCGGATATGGTGGCTGTGTTATCCGGATTTCATCCGGGTGCGCTTAGTATCTGCGGATTCATCCTCGCGGCTATCCGGATGATCCGTTCTACTCCCTACTACAGGTGGACCCCCGATGATGTATCGGTTTGGTCCCATGACTAATCACGGTCCATACATGACCTCGATATTTGATCATTTCAAATCTCTTTATTGGGACTTTTGGGTCATTTTCTGTACCGTTCAGACGGCAAGATCTCCAGTGCCTGACTGTCTCAAACGACTAATAGTGTCGCCTCCCGACTTTCGTGTTGTTTTTGTCGAGGTATACCAATACGACAGAGGCAGGAGAGCTGCAACTCGTTGCTGGGATGCTTCATTGCCAATTCGAAGCACCGCATACATTACGGGGGGCTATACATGATTACCAGTATACGTGATCGGGGGTCCACCTGTATAATTAATCGGTAAGGTTGTTTGGTTTCGTTCTACAGTGACTATATGCGCTGACCATCGACACAGGCTCACGCTTTAATGCCTTTCACTATCGTCGTATCAGATCCTCCGCCTGGCCGATTCGGTAACTTGCGCAGTTCTGCGAAGAGTACAATGGTGTCCGTGCGGGGTGTCCTTACTGGTGTCAACGACTCCGAAGTCGCTGAAATCAACTTGGAGTCCGTCACGTTCACCTCCTACACCAATCGCCCCGGGTTCTCGTCTTCCGGATCTGGATCATCGCCGCCATCCTTAACCCTGGCTACAGTTGACCGGACGAAGCGCCAGGACGGTAGTCTCAAGTCATTCAAGAAGATACGAATGGGTTCTTCGAGCGCGCTTTGGACGGTAATGACTCCACCGAGCTCCGTGGAGACGTTGGCCAACTCACTGAGGCGTCAGCTGAGGCATCGACCTCTGGATCCTTAGTTGATTAAAGGTAAGTGTTTGCCTGATCTTTGGTTTGTTCTAAAGACTGACCGATGTGTAGGTCGTCGCACTGGCTATCGAGCAGTTACAGTACGTGACCAAGATGTGTCTCGGCTTCAGTTGCGCTCACCCTGGTAGCTTGTATCCTGGTAGCGCCGTTTATAATTCAAATTGGTGCAATTTTTGAAACAAATAAACGAATGTTGTTTGATTGAAACAGAGGCGAAATATATTGTATTGTAAACTTGATCCGAGCGTCCGCACGGAGCTCCTCTGGCCCCCAAGCAGAAGCAAGGTCAAGGGGCCCTGGTCAAGGGCCGCTTCTAGTTCAATACAGCAGTTCTGTGTATAGCTCACGATTGTTCGACCTGCCGCTGACTCGATTTTTGCCGTTATGATTTGCACCGAGCTGGACCAGATATAGCATTTAGCCATTGGGTCACAAATTTCTATAAGCAACGTCAAGCCTTGTATCATTCTCAATAACGCTAGATACATGAGCTAGTTGATAACCGACTCTCTTCCCGCGAGGTCACTTGTATATTTTATAGAGAACACTACCTCGGCTGCGGTCAAATTCGCAGCAGCTTGTGATTTCCGATAGGTCTTCCAGCAAGTCGGAGACATTAGGTAGAGTTGTTTTCGTGTATTTGAAGGCCAATTCTGTTGGATACAGAAGGGACTCTGCCGCATATCGATGAAGAAATTCTACGAGCATTACTATAAACTCCACGTTATGCGCCGGGTCTTTTGTGGTTAGGGTGAACCACTCCGATTGGACTAAGGACCTGTTAGACAACAAATCTATCGTTTCCCGAATTCACTCCTTACCTAAACCTGGCTCCTGACTGGCAACACCATCAAAGATTGCACGCTGCAATTGCTTGCCCGACTTGCGGTTCTGATGGCAACTGAGGTCGTACAAATCCATATCCCGGTGAAGATCACTTGGCACTGTCAGCTGGACAACTCTACGTGTATATATATGTTTAGTTGGGGTTATCTGACCAGCCGAACGCAGAGGTTTGAAGCACTTACGCAGAATCTGGATTGTATGTCGAGTAAGTTTTTTGAACACGACCATCCCGACCATCACCTATCTTGAGGTGAAAAGTATAAGTGTGATCGGTCTACCGAGTTGATATCGCTACATTATTACCTTCTACTCTGAGGAGGGTCGATATCTTGAATTTCGGGACGAAAGTCAAAATTTAGCTACGTTCTTAAAAACAGTTTTTTTTTTCGTTACTTTTCGAGATGTTGAAAATAGCTACGCTTTACAAAGATGCTAATTTTTGGTACGTTTGGAGGTACTAAATAACAGTACGCTCCACTTTTTCTCATCAAGCTTGAAATGGCTAAGTTCCACACGCGATTTTTGGCATCTTTCATAGCTGTACAGCAAAGACTACTATTTTCGCTGTGTTTAAGGTAGAATTTCAGTATGTATTAGATATGACTTGCTACTTTCGTAACAAATAAAGCAATCAAACTTACCAAAAATCGTCATGTTTGATGTCGAAAGGAGACATCGGGTTAGGAGATGGCTCCTCTGAACCAGAAAGAGTGCTAGCACACCCAGCTCGTACAGTACCAAGACATAGTTTATTTAACTATGTACTATATGCCTCACAGACAACACTTCAGGTGCCCAGACCAAAGCGGAGCCACCACGAGTGGAATGAAACACGGGCCACAAAATGAACGAGGAGCGGGTGCGTCAATTGTCCATTCGCATAATTGATATCCTATCGAGTCCTACGCTTATCAGCGCCATACGTTCCCGCAAATGTAAAGAAGTCGTCATCGCAGCAACAGGACTCACCTGGGACTCACCTGAGAGCCGGGCGATAGACAATGATCCTGACCATTGTGGGGTTGGGAGCCCAGAAGAGACGGTGCGCTAGAGTGTGGTTACAGCAGAACGAACGTTCCCAGGTCGGGACTAGACCTCAACCTTGCAATATTGGTGGATCATGAGCTAATTTCATCCTGTGCTAGTCAAACACTTACGGGTGGCCGTTAGAGCCAGCAGCTTCAACACCTCATGTGGGAAATAGCGTAGGCGAAGTGTTGACGAGCATAGCGACGGGGTTAAGGTAGGGTTTGGATGAGTGCAGGTGGACGTGGAGCTGAAGTTGAAGTTAAAGTTGAAACTGAAGCCGAGCGGGTTCGATTCACCAATCGGCAAGCGTCGATCGGCGCTTAGCTGTGGCGTCAACAATACGTCATCCGCAATCGCTCCACACCAAGCATCATCATATATATACGGCCCTTCCACTTGTGGCCTCCGATCGCTCCCTTCTTTGCCCCACCACCCATCGCCTCTCCTCGCGTGCTCCCTAACTACGCTACTCGGTTATTTAAGTAGTAAGTCTATGTTGCCTTATCCATACCAGTCTTAGGCTAACATCTAACTTCATGGAACACGCCACAGTTACGTATGGAAGTACCTAGTTAATATGGTATGTACTTTATGCCTACGTCAGCGTCTACGTGCTGCTACGACGCTGCCAGTGTCGCCAGCGGTTCGGCACACTGTAGTCGAGGCTAAAGCTGATGCCGTAGCTGCCTTGTATCCGAGGTTAAGGTCAGGAAGGAGGGAAGCGTGGTGCGAAGGACGAGAAGAGCGTCGGGGGGGGGGGGGGGGACTATTTGATTTAAAAAACCAACCGGGTGGAAGGTTTAAAAGATTGAGAATGTGGTGCAGATTTGTCGAAATTTTGGTGTT
>WSTJ01000030.1:42365-57410 GCA_019623705.1 Ceratobasidium sp. 428
GTTGGCGGGCCCACCGTGTGGTCTGTGGGTCCTTCGCCCCTGGTTTTTTTGGTGCCCGGGGGGTGGTGGGGGCCCTCCGCGTTGCTCGGGGGGGGGGGGGGGGGGGGGCGACTATTTCTATTACAATACCTACCCGGTTATAGATTTAATACAGTACATAATTCGTTCCAAATGATACCAAGATTCGTGTTCTTTTACCCCCGAATCGAATCTTAAGAACGTAATGAAATACGTTCTGATTTGAACGACTTTTCACGATTATCAACTTGTTATAGATCATTATAAATAAACCTATGAATCAGTGCTAAATCCATGGTCAGATGCACGCTTTTATATGTATAAACCTGTCGAAAAAAAGGACGTAAGTTATCGAAAGGAGCAGGTGTCAATCACCTTTTTTCAGTACGTCGAATCACTATCTTTCATCCCAAAAACCGTATCATAGGTTACGAAGATGACTTTGAAAGATGTCGAAACACGTACTACGTAAGATCCCAAAATTCGGGATTTTTACCCTAATGAGAGCTAGCACATGGAACATAAAACACTGACCCGTATTGGTGAAGTCGTTATAAGATCTAATGGGTTTGGTGATATTATGACATAAATTGTTTGCTTAGGGAAGGGATCCCTGATGATGGTAAACGTTTCTGCCTTAGACTCCATGCTGAAAGATATCAAGCGGTATAATAGTAGTAGGACAAGAGCGGGTGTCCGAGCAGAAATCTCACAGTCTGCTATTTTATACAACGCACCCCCTCTCGTCGTGCACACAACGAAAGAAATCTGATCTCGGCGCCAACTTACCCGTTCACGGAAGAAACGATCCGTTTGACGTGTCAGCAATAGATTTTAGAAGCTATTTGATGACTACCTGTCAGCATCCCCTGGCGACAATGTCGGGATTGACAACGGACATAGCGCTGCCGGACCGGCAGTACCGCCCGACCCAGAGTGATTTCCACAGGATAGTAAAATAATTCAGTTTTCAGGTACCCGAGTAACAGTGTGGCGCCCGATGTCATCGCATGCAACATTACTGCGGTAGGAAACTGGCGGAAGCCAGGAGGCCGTAATAGGTTTGTACTGAGTGTCGTGAGCAAAGTTGGAGCTTAGTAGATACCATAGGGGCTGAGTTCATGTTATACCTTCTTCGAGAACCAGCGTTAGGTATCTAGCCCACACCCGCCCGTCCGCAATCGCAGTGCGAATATAGCTAACCCAACCGGTAGGTATTCACCAGCCGCCTGCCATCGATGAGCACTAGCTCTGACTGACGCTTGGTACCTCAGAACCAGCCTCAGGCGGACCTGACTTGTCAAAAGGTGAATCGTTTTGACAAAAATCACTTCCTAATAGCTTAATTGCTACATTCAATCATTGAAGACAGCGTTGCCTAAGGCTCAAAACGTTGTGCCTACACGAGCTTTACGAGTACCATTCGCTATGTATCGTGAACGACCGAGCCAGAAGTCGAAGAAATACGGCCCTTTTTGTAAGTCTTCAGTCTTGCGAACTGCCAAACCACAGGGTTTTTCGGTGGTTGGGATAGGTTTTCGCAAACCGCAAATGAAGGCGTGTTACCAATCAGCGCATATATGTTGGTTATTATATCTCAATTGAGCGTATTATGTGCGCTCACTGTGTGCCGGAGCCGCTAGGCTCGCCAAAGTGTTATTTCATATAGCCAACTAATTTATCAACCTTGGGCCCATGGTAGTTCCCTATTCATCTAGACCTAAATGGGTGCCCTACTAGGAGCAATGACCTCAACTTGCCAAGTTCGCTCTTTACTGGATTTGATTTACGATCTATTTTTGATGCCGAGTCTGGGGTGTCCTCAACCGATTTACCGTGAACGGTGGTATCGTTTTCCGCCACAACACTACACGCATATGTCTTCATGATCGTAGAAATCTCAACAGCTGCCTATGTTGCAAACTGGGATAAATCCTTTGAGCCACAGTGCGATGAAGTTGTGTGGCCGTATGCTCGTGTTTTCGGCGCCATGGTGTCCTCGATGTTTATGTTTACCCACTGAAACAGGTTTAGATATGAGGAACGTTTTTAGACTGAGTTAATTCGTTCCGCCGACGAAATCAGACTGATAGACAGATCAAGCGTATCATCTCCTGGCCTTCACAAATTTGTTCTACACACAATCTGGTTTGTCGTAAAACGGGTATTTGTTAATTTGTTCATCTTCCTGTCTGCTTCACGTCTGGTCTGAGCTGTATATGGTTTACTCGATGTAGCGAAAGCTGTTTTGAAATGACTCGGAGTTAGCGCAGAATCTCCAAGCTGTAGCTCAGTCCGATTAATCCGAGTCATGTCCGTTTGAAATAGCCATATGGATATCCTCGGGGTCGGCCACTGCGCCGCTCGGGATCATGATATCCGCATGACCCGCGGAGGGGTATGGGTTAAAGTCGTGCCGAGCATCCACGCCGACGCATCCAGTCGTGGAACAGCGATGGACGGCACATAACAACAACTGAGACAAGTCGGCGCAGCGAGAGATTTCATCTCGAGACTCTAATACCTAATTTTTAAATCAGAGATAATATCTCGAGACATCCTCACAGTACAGAACCTACATCCCCAACCCATCCAACGCTCTCCAACACAGCTAAAACACCCATTCAACCAAGTCCAGGACCGGAGGAAGCCTAGACCAGGTTCAACCAGGCACGCACCGCCCAAATCGGGTCGTGTGACATTTCACGCGAAGCGCCGAGCGCCTCGAAACCCCATGTGTGACCCCCACCTGACGCACACCTGTCTTTCCCTTACGCTCTCTTCCCGTGTAGGTCTCATGGAAGTCTCGTCACCCCTGCAGGCGGAAAGCTCGACCGCACCGCGCAGTCCGAGCGCGCTGAGCAACAGGAGCAACAAGTCGGATGCAGCGGCGACGATCGCGACCGCTCGCAAGCGCGTCGTCATCACCGTTCCTCGTGCGTCCCCACCATTATTTTTTATTTTTATTTTTTGTTAATTATTGTGTGGGTTGGGCGATGACAGCATGGGCACAAAACGACCCTCCGACGCCGCAGACAGACCCGCCCAAGCCGTCGTTGAATGTCCAGCCGCCGGCGGTGCACATCGACGATCACACCGCGCTGCTCTCACCCCGGCCCTCGGGCTCCCTCCGCTCGTTCAACCAATCTCCGTCGTCCTCAAACCCGCCCAACCAATCCCCTTCATCCACTCAACCACCGACGACGGACCCACAACCGCCCTCGTCACCCACGTCAGCCAGCTGGTGGTCCTACGTCCCTTATCCGCTACGCAAAGCCTCTCAAGGCTCGACGTTCAAACGGAAACTCTCGACCCAGGACGAACCGCCTTCTCAACCGCAGTCACCTCCTCCAGCTCAATCCGCAGACGACCCGAGTTCGAGTCGGGGCCGGGGCGGTGCGCGGGGGAACACGCTGAAGCTGTCCCTCCCCGCCGGCCCGTTTACGCTCAACCAGACCCAAACCCCCGGATGGGAAACGCCGTGGGCGCCTCACCCGCCCGCTGCGTACCGGGGCGGTGGTCCGAACGGTGTCAGTAAGGACCGAGGAGGGGACGGGTCTCAGTTTTATGCCGGCGGAAAGGAGTTGGGTCCGCTGGCCTCGAGACGAACTGCCGGAGGAGACGATGACGATGAGAGGAGCAAGAAGCGGGGCGGGCGCTGGGTCCAGACTAAACGCCGGCTGCGATTGTATATTCTCAAGAACGACTATGTTCCGCTGGTACGTTTTTCATTGCTGTTCGCTTGCCGAGGTGTACCGGCTAATCCATCCCCACGTAGTTCATCCGTCTGCTCAACATCGCGTTCACGACTACAACCCTAGCGGTGAGCATAAGCATGCGCAACCTGGAGAAACAACACGGTATCCTCGGTTCAATCGGCAGTTCCCCGTACGTTCCTACCAATCCCCTTGTGCCCCCGCTCGGCTCATTTGAATTTACTTTGCTGACAACGCCACCGCATGTTAGCACACTCGTGATCATATTCGCGCCGCCGACGTTGGTGCACGTCATGGCCGCCATCTACGTACGTGACTCAGCTCCATCGCCTCGCGACGAGACCCCTATGTTCTAATTGAATTACGCTTTATGTGATGTCACTATACGATTCCAACTCCACCCATCTTGACTCCTCCATCGATCAAAAACGATACACACCACGCGCGACATAAAATTAACTCACACCAATACACGTGTTCCCACCATATCCTATCCGACCACAACTGAACAACCTCCGAACAAAAAACAGCTCGAATACTTTGGCCGCCCACTAGGCATCTGGTCCACCTCTGCCAAACTCATCCACACCCTCTCCGAAGTATTCTTCATCTGCATGTGGTCCGCCTCGCTCTCCCTCTGCTTTGACAACTACTTTACCACTCCACTCCTCTGCACACCATTCTCCTCCACATCTTGGTGGAACCAGCTCCCGCCCAACGATAACGATCTAGTTCAGGAAAAGATTCACGATCCCAATTTGATCCACCAGTTGTGTAGGAGGCAATTGGCGTTGATCTGTCTTGTGTTTGTCGGGTTGAGTTTGTATTGTTGGAATTTGGTGATTAGTTTGTTTAGGATTTTCGAAAAGGTTAAGCATCGGGCTGCTGCTAATGTGTTGGGGCCATAGTGGTGCGGGTGGGAAGAGTGGTGTAGAGGGAAGGATGGCGGGAGGGAAGGATGGTGGGAGGGAAGGATGGTGGGAGGGAAGGATGGTGGATGTTGTTGGGTGGCGTTTCCTTCAGGTTTCATTTCCTCTGTGCGGACAACCATGCACGATATTGCGTCTCATATACCCTTCAACTCTACTCCACGTTATTTTCTTGTCCTGTTTGTGATTGCATTCATCCCCCGTGTATTTTTCTATCCTCCTTACGCATCCTTCTTTTTTCTTTCCATGTCGGTCGATTGTGTGCACCCCCTTCTGTCGGTCGAGTGTGTTGCGAATCATATTCACGTGTTTCGCGGGTGCATGTGCTTCTGTTCTGCTCTGGTTTAGTTTGGAGAGTTGGTGTTGGGTGTGATATAGTGTGGGTTTTCTTTCTTTCTTTTTTCTGTTGGCTTTTTTGATATGTTTACTCGTTCGATGTTTGTGAACGAGGTGAGAGTGTTTTTGTTGTTCGGAGCCAAGACTGGGAGGGCTCGAGGTGGAGAAATACAAAACGAGTCTTTTTCATGAATGTCTGCGCCATCTGCGGCCTGGCATTACGGTTCAGTACGTGCTCCGTCCAGGAGCTGTCATGAAGGAATGGTTCCATCCTGAGCGTGGTACAAGGGCTGAGAAAACTACCACACCCAGCTACAATATCTAAATGGAGATGCATCACCGCACGAGTTATCGGCAGCCGGCGCCTCGAGGTCTCGCGAAACGAGCGCAAGATATATAATAGGCTTGGCGCCCTTGGCCTGAATCACAGGGTGCGCGAGATTTGCCTGAGTGGGACGATTTTCTTTAATTTGGGCATGGGGGGTCGTTCGGGTGAGGAGGTTACCGATTGAGTGTGATTAGTTGTATGGTGAGTATTGATTGGATGGTTGGGATGGGGAAGGTGGGAGGTGGGAGGAGGATGGTCACGTGTTGAGGCGGGGTTTGTTTATTCCCAACGTAAAGGCTAACTGGGGATGGAATGAGGTATGGTATCGGATGAGACCTGCGATATGGACAGGGTGAAACATTTTTGGCTGATATTGTATCGTGAGAAGAGTTTGGGTCATGATTTTTTGTTGTGGAGGATTCTCACCGTGTTTGCCGTACTGCCGCCGTGCTTGGTCATTTCATTTTAGTGTTTCGCTCGGCAACCTATTCTGCGCTTGGTGAGCCGAATTCACGACTAGATGCTATCGAAAAGATGTTTTTATGCGGTATATATGCGTACAAATCCTGAGACGGTCGCGATAAGTTCATTCCGTTCATTTCAGCCTCGCCGAGCGAGAAATTGGTCGCCGCTAAATACATAAGGCTCGGCCCACATCAACTACATACTTGAGTCAAAAAAAAACACAGCTTCTGCATAACTCACCCTAAACGCCCACGCATGTTTCACCGCCTCGAGCGCCTCAGCCGGTACGAAAATTGCCAACCTTCCGCCTCAATACCACCACGTCAAGGGCTCGATAGTCTCGGCGCTAAGCATTATTATTGTATTTCCTGACAAGGCCGGGATGGAACGGTCCACGACCAGTAGGTTGTCCGCTGGCTTGGTTGGAGCGAGACGGTGCACTGGAATGAGGCTGGGGTCGTTGTGAACGCGAGTGAGTTCGGCTCTGCCCCAAGGAGCTGGCGTGTGGATATGTCTGGTGCAGCGAGAGGTTAAGAAATAAGCTGATTGGCAGGGATATAAGTTCGGCTCGAGCGATGGTCACATTCTGAGCTGAGACGGGGAACTCGGCTCTCCATCGGAAGGGCCCCTATCATGCATGGTGTATCAAGCTACCTTCTGTTAAATCTCTTCACTAACATTATTCAGTCTACATCCTGGTCATGTTGGGTTAAAAAGATGGGGATCTGACCGGCTGTATGCGTGACCACCTAATCGAGCCGGTCCGATCACCGAAGCACAGCCCCGGACCGGCTAATTTGACGCGCAAGTCGTCCACGACTCCACCACGGCCGCTGGAGCATGACTCAGTGTAAGAGTCCATCACACCCCTGGGGCCACGTTTCCGGGCGCTCTGTTGGTATTTCACCAACGACGGCTTACTTGGAGGACTATTCGGTACTACATCTTTCTGTTGCACTATCTTTCGCGAGACTTCAAGCCTTGTCTATCGGTTCTTTAACTTGGCTTGAGACTCCACGTGGGCTCTTATACCAGCAGTATGTCAACTCCGACAACAACAACGGATATCATCCCGCCTCCGGTTTCGGAAAAATATTTGTACGAAGACCCGGTTCGAGTTCACACACCGCCTGCGGCCGCCGTTCGCGCTCGCCATGTTCAAGATGGGATCGAAATGACTGTTCTGGGTGCTAGTAGACCTGCGGAACTGTCAATTCTCTCGGAAGATGTTGAGCCTGAAATCAATTGGCGCAAAGAATGGAGTAGCATTGCTGCGTGCTGTTCATGTCTCTTTCTGGTATAAATCTGTCTACTTTAACTGGAGAGTGTGGTTCTAAGCGCTGTGTCGTAGAACGGTTGGAACGACGCGAGTATTGGCCCAATTCTGCCGACTATCCAAAGTTACTACGACCTAAGTTTCACAGTGATATCACTCCTTTTCGTATTTGGATGTATCGGATCCATATCTGCTGCCGTACTAAATGGTGCGAAACACTCTCAATGATGTTCCGAGCAGCTTGAATCCTGATATACGGCTTGCTCAGTGCATCTCACAGACCGGCTCGGACTTGGTAGAGTGATGCTCCTGGGTATGTATTTGAGTGCAACTTGGCATTCCGTTTCTCAAAATTCGGTTGGTCGTAGGTGCATTATGTCAAATCGCTGCGTATTCGATACTAGCTCCAGCATTCCGATTCCCAGTCATGTGTCTCGGTATGTTTTTTTATCTTCAGTTCACGAGCAATGCCTGATCAACAGCGAAGCCTACGTTATCAATGGATTCGGTAGGGTTAACCCTTTCAAGCCTTACTTCAACTGTTTTAATCATTCCTTTTCCCCAAGGTATTGGACTCCAGGACTATCAATCCAACGGGTTCGTGGCTGCATTGCCATATAACGTATCCGCAAAGATGGGACTCCTTCACTCGTGCTATGGTGATTAACTTACTTATCGAATGTTATCTGAATTCGTTCCTCTAATAGGTCATATTTCTGGTAGGAGCCGGCGCTTTCATCGCCCCAATGGTCACAACCCAATTCGCGCAGCATCCTAGATGGTCGTTTCATTACCTAGCCACCCTTGGGATGGCGGTGATCAATGCCGCCCTTGTATTCGGCGTATTTGGGTTGCATACACAGGAAGGTGAGAGAATTTCGGCATTGAGCGTAAAGCTGGTTTGAACATGGGTCTACGTAGAGCTTTTGGGGCCAACTCCGACTGATCCATCTGACGTTGGTAACAAAGAGCGGAAATATCAGCAAATTTTTAAGTCTTGGTCCATCCAGCTTATGGCGGTGTTCTGCATGCTTTATGTTGGTACCGAGACTACAATTGGAGGTGGGGAAATGGAGCTCATATTTGCGTTAGATAAACTCACATATATCATTTTTAGGCTGGATTGTGACGGTAAATAGTGCCAACTCCTAATACCTATTGCCTTACTAACCGAGGCGGAAAGTTTGTAGTAGAAGAGAGGGGTGGTGGATCGTCCGCCGGGTTTGTTTCTAGGTAATCCTTGCTTGCTTTTTGGGGCTCAACTATACGCTTATCAGAATATGTCTCGTAGCGGTTTCTTCGGTGGTGAGTGCGGCCTATTGGGCAGAATATTTTATTCTCAAAATACAACTAGGCTTAATGATCGGTCGAATTGTTCTACTCTGGCTGAACGCCCAGGTAATAACGTCAATTCAATTCGTTGAACGACCGGTCTAACAACCATACTGACTAGATCGGAGAACGACGAGTAGTATATGTATATATGCTACTCATTATTGGTTTAGAGTTGACTGTCTGGCTATTGCCGAATCTGATTGGAAACGCTGTCGCTATATCTCTGGTTGGTGTACTTATGGGTATGAGAAGTTCTGAAGATGCAAGCATATAGAGTGCTAACACATTGATTTTATTCAGGGCATGTTTGTTTTATACCGTGATGACAACTTTAAAACTAACACCTTTCACCACTGTAGACCAATATACCCTATCGCAATGAATGTTTTAGGTAGTGTTGTGCCCAAATGGTGTACTATCCTCTTCCTAAATCAGACAAAGTACTACTAAAAAGGGATACCATACGCTTAGGCTCTTGACCGGTAGCATTGGCTGGGTTGCCTCGTACGTTAGATGTCCTTTTTTGTAAACTCTATCTGGTACTGATGCTTCGTTCAGAGTTGGCCAAGCTGGTGCCGCGCTTTTTCCATTCATGACAGGAGCACTAACTCAAAAAGTGAGGAATGGGTTTTTGCAAAGCTTCGTAGGCATTGTATCTGACCAGCCTTCGCTCCATTTAGCACGGGGCAAAGGTACTACAACCTATGTAAGACGAGTACCATCTAGTTTGCTTTAGCGTCTAACTCAATCTCACAGGTTGGTCGGAATGTTTACTGGCCTACTGTTGTTGTGGACCATCCTTCCGTCAAGCACTAAGAGGCGTGGGGATTAATTAGATTTGGGAATTAGTCCCTTTGTTAGGCTTTGTTAGGCTTTGTTGTCGCTTTGCAAGTTGTTTTGTTGTCTAATCCATGCGTTTTTCTTTGATGTAAGAACGCTATTCACTACTACAGGTTATACACAGTGGTAATCAAGGTACCAGTGAGCGTTAAGTGAGCGAAATCCGCATGACTAGCCTTACGGAAATCTGTTACATGTTACGTGGCGTTCTACACTGTAATTCACCGGTCGGGGCAATAGGAGCCGGCCGGCGAGTGGTGACTCTTGTTCCTCTCCACCACCTCGAGTGTCCCCTTGAATCAGAGTCTAGTGAAGTTGCTTCGTATTTTTCATGCCTCCCAATACTGTCATGCAAGGAGGTGTCTTACCTCTAGAAAAAATTGCCGCTTTACCTGGGGCCATCAAGCAACTTACACCCGTGTCCCGACCACCATCTGAGGTCTTTACTTTTGCCGAGTCACTAGAACTTGATTCGCCTCTCTTCTTGTCTGGAATACTACGGTCTTCAAGCCGTATCCGCTATACCATCGCCTCAGCTGGGTCGACAACTGTAATAACTCATCCTGCGACATCACGGAACGTGGCAGTTATTCGATGGATCACAAACGTGTCCGGAGATACAGTTATTGAAACGCAGGATCTGACTCTGAGGCTTACCAAATGGCTCGAAACTTCCGACTGGGGGCCAGTTAGATCACGCGTAAGCCAACGGTGCTTGAAACTCTAAGCGCAGGTTTTTGACGATGCGAAACATTTCAGCACTTCAAAAAGCATGGACAAACACCCAGTATTAAATGGACCGAGAAGCATGGTGAATGGGAGGTAAGTGTTTTATCCTTATATGTAGGTATAAGGACGCCTTGACTGCGCAAGTGTTTGATGACTCTCGTCCCGTTGAATTTCGCAATATCCTGTTTGGCACGCTCATTTTTTTCTTTCGTGTAGGCCACAGACTCTAAGAAACGGGTTCTTGCCGTTTTAGTATCACGCAGATCGGCGCTCGGCACTCGACTCGATCTCACATCTGTTGGCCTTCCACACCGTGATGCGCTAGTATTGACGGCCCTGCTGACCGTGACTTGCGAACACGACTGGAGGCGATACAGCTCTATTAGGGACAACCAGGCGGATTCGGCGGAGCCTTTGACAACTAATGCAAGTAATTGGTCTTCATCAGAACCGACGCAACAGTCCGACGGGCCACTACCAAGCTATCAGCAAGCGCCGTTTACTCGGCCGCTCGCCCCTTTGCTCTGCGCATCACCTAATACAGACCCAGGATTGAACAACGGCGCTGCAACCCAACCAATAAACCAACCTCCCACTAATACAGTACCAGCACTGCGACCAATGACGCTTACTCTTTCCTCTCGGGAACTTCTATCGGGTAGTTTCTCGGAGGGCGCTCAGAAATACATTACAATTACGACACTAGGTCCATATACAAATATCATTCTACACTCGCAATGTTCAGATTCTATGGAGCCAGAACCTTCGCCCCCCACAAACCCTGTTCAGTCGATCAAAGTCGCAGGAATAGAATGGGCGCCAGTGTCAAAAGTACCACCTCAAGTCTTACTGAGGGGCCAGTATCGAAGAATAGCTGATGTGATGCATAAGAATTCAATATTTGGGTCTCAGTACGTCACTATATGCGTAAAATCAACCTCCGCACTAACTACTCGATAGTAAAGGAAAGCGGTTCGGGCATCCCGATTTTCTTCCGTCAATGGTTTGGATAGAGGTCTCGCGGACATCCACTGCATCGATCTTTAACGATCCAAATGCATCCATACGATACACCTGTCGATCTCATCCGGACAACCGGCCGCTCGCCGTGCTCACTCGCTCCTTGAAACGGAAAGGCACTCAACTCGAGCTTACGCCGGAAGGGCACGCGATGATTATTGAGATTGTTCTGACCACATTGCTAATGATATGCAAGCCCGACGACTGGAAGGCGGTTGCGGGGGCGGGAGTACCAACCGAAGCAGTAATAGGTGGGACTATGGAGAGCTCTCATCCGCCGAATGTGTTGACTGTAGGAGAAGAGATGATATCGGATCTGGACGGATGGGCGGGTCCACCGGCGCTGATGCGACTGCGCACTGGCCGGGAGACAGGAGGTATAGACACTTGAACTCATTGTAGCCCCACAATAAAGACAATCTTTACACTAGTTTATAGCCTTGGTCTGATGTGCCATTCCGTTTACTTAAACATTTTATCAGTTAGTGAAGTACTTAAAACTAGCTTACTTGTATTCTTCAAGACTAGCGGTAGTAGCAGTTGCACAGAATAGCGATCTAAGTTGGGGCGAGGATTAAAGTTCGTACTGCTTTGAACCCTACAAGAACGAAATAGTACCAGGGGTGGCCCAAAAGTTACGATACGGGGCATAGAGAAATACAAGCACTCTTACCAAGCCATGGTCATCTGGGATATATAGGTGGTGTCTTTACTGGCCCTAGGCTGAACGGCAGGCGCGCAGACTGTGGATACTTATGAGGATATTTGTATTGTACTCGCTTTTGTTCTACGCGATGTACTTCTATCTTTTGTGTATCGTATTCACATGTATCTCATCTATCGTGTACCTCGTGGATACACCACTTCGATTTATCCGGTTCACTTGTATATAAACCGATGTACCTACATACAAATCTATAGCGATCTAGCTCCTCAGCGTGCCTACCCCGAGAGTCCGATATGCGCTCCCATTCCACTGCGCTTCACCTTCTTTTATATACTCGAGAAGCGTGCAAATTGATCTGACATAGGACGTTACCCTAGGGTTGGAGTAGGCTAATCTGATTCGGTTATGACCTATTTATTCTGAGTTCGCTGAGGATAATCTTTGGTGTTTGTTATTTTCTCTACACTTTCTATGATGGTTATGGGGCTGCCATCGGCGGTAATCGAAAGGTGATCTCGGGACAGCGTTGATACTATAGTTTCGTTTTCGGAGGCCGTCACCCGAGGTTCGCCCTCTCGAACTCAGCACATTGCTCGTATTAGCCAAGATATCGCCTGAAAGAACCTATGGTGCACAGATACCTCTCGCGCGCATCCTTAATGAAGAGAGCTGAATGAGCAACTAGTCGAGAGCTGTTGTCTCATTTGAGAGAGAATACAAGATAAACGGTTCTTATATGTCAGAGCGGACCTAAGATAAGACAAAGGGTGCTGCCCACGATTGAGTGTGGTCGCTGGAAGCCTAACAGCGCGTATGCTTGGTAATATTGGCGCTTAACCCCATTAGCCAATGACAAACCCTGCCGCACTAGCCACAACAAAGGCTTTGTCAGCGTTAGGTCTATTTTTCGGACGACCGCCACAAGGCACATATTCTGATGCTTGACGTGGCCGACGGTAGAACCCATACCGGTCCGGGGGCTATCTAGTCAGCTGAACTAACTTACTCCTTGAACCACGAGCGCCGACGAGTGGTTACACTTCCGTTAGGTTTAACCAACATCTTTTGTGCTTGTAAGGCAACCGGGCCGCCTCGCTTAACTTAAAATCATGATTTAAGCTCGATGGGACTGTTTTTAAGGCAAAAGATTCTCGATCTCTTGATGCGTTACGTACCGGTGGTTTCCTTTGGATCTCATTTCGGCAGGATTTCTCCTAACCGTAGCTTCTAATTAGTTTCTTCCCTTGACCTAATGGGGGTCCAGGAGCGATGACCCTATATATCCACGCGCCGGATCTTGGAACGAAGCGTATATATAAGCTGCACAACAGTATCCCTCTTCACTAGTCCGCAGCTATGTTCGGTAAAGCTCTTGTTCTGCTTTCTTTTGCCATCTCTGCCCTTTCCGCAAGCTCCCCTCCGTCTGGAGCAATCACAGTTGGACCAGGTGGAAAATACTCGACTCTTACTGCAGCCCTCGCGGATACTTCTTCGAGCGTATACTTTGTCTATGCCACATCAATCAAGGAGCGAGTCGTAATTACTCGCTCTGGAATCACCATCTACGGTCAAACCTCGAATGCGTTGACATACTCCAGCAATCAGGTCACCATTTACAACAATATCCCTGCCAGCACCGCAGGGAGCAACGAGGCGAGCGCTACTGTCTCGGTTAAAGGAGCGGACGTCAAGCTTTACAACCTTATCATTTCCAATACATACGGTCAGGTACGCTTGTTTAGCCACTTGGTATAAGAAGAAACTTATTCGGTAACTTAGGGAAGCCAAGCGATTGCTCTGAGTGTTGCTGGGACACGTTTTGGCGGTTATGGCCTGAAGCTCACCGGATACCAAGATACATTCTTGGCAAATACCGGTCTTCAGTTTGTTGGCAAGAGTTATGTTAGTGGAGCGACCGACTTTGTAAGCCGCTTTCGTCTTGGAAAGTTGAGACCCACTGATTAAATTGATCGATAAGATTTTTGGGGGTGCAAGTCTCTGGCTCACGGGAAGCACTATAGAGACCGTCGGTAATGGATGGCTCACCGGTATGATCCTATTTTTCTCAACAAAGCGCCGAAAACCTACAACGCATATAATCACTAGCTTCATCGCGCTCGTCTGAAGATGCCACCTACGTAAGTAGAGAACAATGATGCTCATAAGTGAAGCGTACTAACCCTAAGAGCCTAGTATGTGATCGATAAGTGCAATGTTATCGGTACCGGAACTCAATACCTCGGTAAAACACCCTTTGCTGCTCTCCTGAGTCTGCTAACGTATTTGTCCAGGCCGCCCATGGCACAACTACGCACGCGTGATCGTCCAGAATTCGTCCCTCGGATCTCAAATGTATGCATCCCTTTTCATTCCTGCACAACATTCGTACTGAGCGACCGCATAGCCAAGCTGCTGGATGGACTCAATGGTCGAGCTCAAGCCCCAACACGGATCACATCTTGTTCGGCGAGTACAATAACTCTGGGTAAGTCCCTCCTTTCTACCCAACCCATCAAGAACCAAGGCTTGACAATACAAGTGCTGGAGCGTGGAAGTCTGGACGTGCCTCCTTTGCAACCAAACTTTCGGCTGGTGTTTCCATGAGCACTGTTTTTGGCGGATCCACCAGCTGGGTAGATTCTGCGTATTTGTAAACCAATCTGTGGATTTGCTGAATGAATGCGTCGGCAAACGTATTGTTCTTCTCAAGTTAGCGGCGTGTAACGTGACTCGCACAGAGGTCGGCGTATCGCAAAGCAATATTCTGTGGCTTCTTAAATAATAATCACTTATTTAAACTGTAGGTTTTTGGCTACCTGGCTATCAAGTTTCTAACCCAGAAGCGCTAAGAGGGCCTAGCGCGCAACAAACAGAACACATCTAGCTTATTTAAAGGTCTAGTACTTATTCATAGCCTGCGAACCTTCGGAGAGGAGAGATTAGCTTAGATGGATGATTTAGTATGGCTAAAAACATAAGGCATATGTACACTATGGGGATAATCCGCCTGACCAAGAATGACCATGATTTGTCATACAGGCGCCTACGACAGCAACTTCTCCCGACGTGCAACCACCACCCTTAACACTCCATCTCTTGCTATGGAAGCAGAAACTGGTTGGGGTGAGTAAATGTCCTGGAACTATCGACGCGGGAAGGTGATATATATCTGGCATTAGAGGAAAGATCCTCCGACCCCGAGCCAGAATCTAGGCTTGATTCGGAAGAATGGGAAGGTTCTGAAGATGGCAGTGACGAACAGCTGGACCCAAAGGGTAAATCGACCGCGAGAGTTACTCGTAACTCGTTCAAACTGGCGGATGGGAGTACAGATACGAGAGAAAACATTCAAATTCGAAGCGAATTCGAGTTAGTAGCATGCGTCT